>JAVLVB010001296.1:308037-345247 GCA_032876305.1 Orestias chungarensis
ATATATATATATATATATATATATATATATATATATATATATATATATATATATATATATATATATATATATATACACACACACATAACAATTTGCTACACGCTCTCCTTCTGCTGCTTCATAGTCCATCTCCACATTGTACTCTTGCACTCCGAATTCTCATTGCTGCTATGTCCGAAGTCCCATATTGTAGATTCTGTGTAGTCAAAATACTATTTCTCTTATATTTCTTTATATTTTATTATATTATACTTATTTTGCAGCTATTTAAAATTGCTATCAGGGTGTAAACTGGACCGTGGGATAAGAATTTTGTCCCACCTCATGTACCACATGTGATGTGATGACAAATAAAATTCCTTGATTCCTTGGAGAAAATTTGAGCCGCAGTGTGAAAAATTGTCTTCTCTTATCCTTTCTTCTAGACTGCAACATGTCTGCATAAGATCTACGTTGGGCTTCGTTTTTCCAACAGTAATTTTAAACAGCCATGCTGAGCATTTTTGTTATTGGCTGACAACAACAAAAAACTGTTTTATGTGAATAGTCAATAAAGCCAGACTGTGTTAATCAGTTGTGAATGTCAGACATACAGTACTCTGAAAACAAGCAGAATTTAAAAACAAATCTCCAAAACGTTCTTACCTGGTTTATTCATTATTCAAGTAGTGCATTTTTTTAAATGTATTTTTCCTTTTATGCTCTAGCAACACAAAAGCACACTCACATGCCAGCTAATTATTCACAGTCATTTTAGTAATATCTAAATGTTATTGCGGAAATTCTTTTCATGATATTTGTGTTGTCAAAAAATACTATAGGGTCACATTTGTTTAACATTAACTTTGTTGCCAAAAATTACTCAGTCATCTGTCTTTATACATAATCATTTAAAATCGACATAGGGTATAATTTGGTGCTGACCGTTGATTTGCAGCTATATTAGCTCCATCTCTTCTGGAAAGCTTTGCCACTGTGTTTAAAAGTGAGTTTCTGTTAATTTCTGACCATTTTTTAAGGAAAGGGGTCAGACACTGATTAGACTAGTTAGATTAGAAGTCTCTGTAACAGTCCATCTTTGATTTATCCTCAAAAGGTTGTTTGGTTGTATAAAAGTGATAAAAGTCAGTCAACTTCCTCCACTTCAAACTTGCTCGTACATGCGCTTAATTCATGTTAAAACAGGAAGGGAAACATACAAAGCTGGAAGTGGAAAATTTTCCAAAATATATTGGTGTGCAAAAGGTTTTAGAGCTTTCACTGGAAATAAAATCATTCCTACACTTTAATTTGTACCCCCACTTTTTGGAACCCATGAATTGAGATGTTTACAAAGACTGATAATTTCCCTAAAAATAAAATAACATTTACCAATCTTATACATTTTAACAACAACTTTTAATTCCTAAAATGTTGTTGATAATTTTTATATTAAAGATAATCCTTACACTTAGGAAAATCATTATAGTAGAATCAGGGCACCGAGTTCAGCTTTGCTTTGAAGATGGAAATATCTATTCACCTATCTATTAAAGGTGTAAATACAATTTGCTAATTTATCATCTCCTCCATAACATGAAACAATGCAACAGAAGGAGCTTCTAATACTGTGTGCTGTACAGTGCTTATGATGTGCTCTTTAAAGCTTTACCCAAGTCTGCAATATTATTTTTTGTTTTAAAGTCAAAAAAGTCAAAGTTGCTTTATTGTCAAAACTGCAACATGTACAGGACATGCAGAGGATTGAAATTGCGTTACTCTCTGACCCATGGTGCAACATTAAACATTAATTAGCAATAAAAAAAGAATATAAAAATAGAATAAGAATAAAATGAGAATAAACACACACTGAAGCGCAAATATATATACCCTGACACGTGAAAAGCATAGATGTAAAAATGACTACTTGAAAATTTAAAATAGAAGTCCCAATATTAAAACTTAAGCATTTAAAGTGGCAGTGCAGATTATGAAGTATTGTTAAAAAAAATCGGTGTAAGTCCGACGGCAGTGCAAAAACAATTATCTGTAGATAGTTTACAGTGATATGTGCATTGAAAGATAAAGGGGGATGTAAGTTGTTTTGTATTGTTAAGGGGGGGGGTTAGGTTTGTGAGAGGGGGCGGGGCAGAACAGGAAGCGAGTTGAGGATCCTGACCGCCTGGTGGATAGTGCTGTCCCTCAGTCGGCTGGTCTTGGCCCGGAGAATCCGCAGTCTCCTTCCTGATGGTAGCGGACTGAAGAAGCTATGTAGTGGGTGGGTGGAATCACTGGCACTATTGTAAAGGTGTTTTGTACACCTTAAAAGCTGCTGCTTGTACATCTTTCTCCTTGTCCTTGTTCTCTTCAAGGGTATACTACATGAGGATGTGAGTCTGAGAGACATATTTAAACAGCAACCTGAAACTCACTAACTTGTTTTGGTTCCCCCAGCAACCAGCATAGCTGGGTTTAAGTCAAATTAAGATGTCTGCCTACTTCTTTTCAGCTGGGAGCCCTACTCCAGCAGGTAGCACAACACCTATTAGTTCCTAATTGTCAGGGCACTGAGCTAGGAACTGTGTTAGCTGAAATTGAGAGTGCTGGTTTTCTAAAGCAGCTTATTTTTTAAATATATCGTTTTGGTTAAAGCCATCGGTGCTGTTTAAATTAGAACCTAATACCATCAATGCATTAAGGAGTTAATAATTGTGGCTATTTTAAGTTATTGCAATTGTATGAGTGTGTGGCGATTTTTGGGTTCAAATTCTTGTGTGCCATACATGCAGGCACTTAGAGGCTCTGCTTTAAAGTTTTGTTGACATTGCTTGGACATCACTTCTCCCAGGACCCCAATTTGGTACATGCAAAATGCTAAGATTGCTATGGATGTTCTGTCAAAAGTAAAGTAAAACCTACTAGACCCACATGACTGCAAAGACCATTCAACTTTTGTTTAATTTTAAATATTGAAGCATACTTTTGATAGAGTAGGAAGAAACTAAATTAAGCTGACTTTGAGTGTGGTAAATTTAATAAAAGAAGCTTCCTATTAGAGAGCATTTTGTTTTTTGATTTGTATATTAACAGAAGCTAAAATATATTACGTAACAGTGCAGAACATTGCTGCTCCGTTTCCGAATATGCATATGTGTTCATTGCTGATCTATTCTATGCCTTCTTGAAAGTACATGAAATTCGAATGATCAACATCTAAATTCAGTAAATTAAAGTAAAATCACCAAGCATAGGAATATCCCATTTGACCCTTGTGTGCTATGCCCATTGCTTGTTTTTGAGTCTGCTGTGTATTGTCAAAAAGGTTGGTGAGGTAAAAAACAAAATATGGTAGACACAGCAACCCCTGTGGTGTATAACAAGGTTCATCTGCCTCTGCCTTGTCTCATAAGCATCATTCTGCCATTGGCCCTGGGGCAGAGTGCTTGCTGACACATGTGAGCCGCCTGCATCTCTCAGTGGCATCCCATTCACTCTCTGATGTTGACACCGGCACTCTCAGAAATCTGACATGTCTATAGACATGTCAGATTTCTCTTCTGTCTATGCCAATCCACTTGCTCTAGATTAGGTTTTTATCATCTCAAATAAAAAGTAGGTTTGTCCCCACTTAGGAGCAAATATAATATAATGGAATCACCAATTGGTTTTCTCAAATTCTGCTTTTTTTTTTTGTATTTCCTCAATATCAAGTAGTACGTAGATATTTCGAAGTGAGTTATTTGTCCTTCTGTTCTATGTTAATCTATTTTTTTTGTTTGTTTGTTTGTTTTAATTTTTTGTTGTTGTTTTTTTCCTGTCCTAGGACTACTGACACAGTTTACAACCCTCAGGCAGAGCCACTTTGTAGGAAGGTGATGACAGCTTTGCCTCCTTCTGGAACTCACATAGTGCTGTTCATTGCCTGCTCTAGTCTCTCTTTTATTTATTCCTTATATTGAAACATAAATCTAAGATAAAATATGCTAATAGTTTGGCGTTGCTCAATTAGCCAAACTACAGAATGTATTTTAACCAACAAAACCCGTCCTTTAATCTGAGCAGACTGAAAAAGTTCAATCTTAAATTTGGATTCTCTCTTTTTTTGCATTGTCAGAAGTATCTTACAAGCAGGCGTTTTCAGTAGTGGCATTGCGGGGGTCACTACACCTCATTATTTTTTGTGGAAAGTGCAGAGACAGACATTTGTTGCAGTTCCAAAGTAGAAAAAGTAGTCGCTTTGCTGAATCAATCTGTGTTTGGTCAATCCAAAAAAGGCAGCTGGATGGGAGATATAAAATACCCGAGGTTATGTATCTATATTCACAGGAGTATAAGGAAAGTGCTCTGTCATTTTTTTGGGGCTATTTTGTTATCATTGTTCTGCCTTTTTTTATACATCTTTTTTAATAAGCTTTATTTTCTCTTCATAAATGATACTATGGTCGAATTTGTTATGTGGGGGTTCATTCACCTACATGCCAATGACTTTAGAATTTGGCAAAGATTAGCTCATTAGCTCTATAACATTAGACTATTGGTGCAATGCAGCGAAAGGAAAACTTACACCAGAGAACAGTGCACAAGAAATTGGTATAACCATAGCCCTAACTGGATTTTGAAGCAAAGCATACAGAGTTTGGAAAGGATTCCCTTTAGTCTATACTTGAAGAGCTACACATACAGAGGCATTTGCTAACATTGTCTCATTCTTTGTGTTAAGCTGCTCCAGCATTAGAAGCAACCTACAAAGTTTGTTATCAGGTCTGCTGGGTAAAAAGACAAGACTGTTGCTCAGAGTTAACACTTTTTTATGTTACTTAATAATTAAAGTCACAATATCTGGTGGAAGGTAGGATAGACAGGGAATAAAATCTTCTTTATGTCTTGTGGGAAGTTTCTATAGTCAGTAATGGTTTGGAGAGTCATACCATCTTATATTGTGTGTTCACTGTCCATGCAACTATCCATTAGGAAATTTTAACAATTCAACCCTCATCGACAGAATTATTAATTTTTTTCAAAAAATTAATTTAACATGTGCATATTTGTTTTTGTTTTTTGTTTTTTTTATAGTTTTTTTAATAAATTGGAATTGCACAGTTAATCTAATTTTGTAGCATGCACCTACATTAGTATTACGGGTAGCTTTTTTTTCATTGTGGTTTTTTCACTGTTCTTTCCAAAACAGTAACACATATCCCCTGCTGTTGCTATGAACTGTAGCCAAGCCTTGAATTTAAACGAGAAGATATGACATCATGCACTGAATCATACTTTATATGCAAAGATGAGCAAATAGGCACAAAAAGGAGTTGCAATAGTTTAAACTGTGTTTTCCGTGAGATGATATTATCATCTTAAATTATTCCTTACTATCTACAGCCTTATATTTTGTTATGTTATCTTCATTGTATTTTTTATACATGAGCGTATCTGCATGTGAAGCATGATAATACGGACATTTTCAGGAAAAAAGCTTTGTTTCATATGTATATATATATATATACAGAGATATTTGAGTGTTATTTAAATAACTTCTTTAATGAATTGGTTAAATCTCTCAGAAGTCATTAACACATAGTACTGAGTTCTGAATAAATTAATAAATTAATTAGTTCATTAATGAGCACAGAGGGACAACCAGTGACCAATGATTAATGTCCGACTATAAGCTATTTGTAGATATAGCCATTTTTCCAAACTGCAGCTAGCGATACTTTTTCACTCTGCAATTTGTTTTGTGTGTCTCTAAGTAAAAACTCCTAAACTTCCAGGTGTATTTACAGTTAAAATCTTCCATAATATGAAGACTATGTCACAGTGCCAAAGCCACAAACTGGGAATATTATCCTTGGTAAAGTATTTCCCCATAATCAAGAGCGAAGGCAGCCGAAAAGATTGTTGATTTAGAGGTTAGCTTTCTTTTTCGAGCAGCTGCTCATTCTCTTTCAGAATACTGTACTATGCTGAGCCTTTTGAATGCTCGGCTCTATTGTGATGTTAATATTTGATATGCACAGAGAGCTGGCTCAAGGAAAAATGTATTTATTTATTCTTTTACTTTAATAACATTTTGCTTCAAGATAAAACTAATTTACTACAGTAATTACATACTTTTGAGAAAAAATATAGTTTTTGGTTTGATCTGGAGTATAAGTCACATTACATGACAAAAGCTATTTTAGCAAATGGGGAGAGTTTTGGGAGAGTAAGAAAATGTAACTCTTTCAGATGTTTTCTTTCTTCAAAATTTCTAATTCGTATTGGCTGTTGTGTATGTTGGCAGTATATCTGTTCATGTTTGCTTATGTGTAAGTTATTTTCATTTTTGTCCCCATTATGGTACTTACCAGCAAATTTTAAGATGTACGAACATTGAGAGACTGTGTTTGAATCAGGCTAATGGGGTCACTAAAAAAACAAACAAAAAAGAAGAACTACAATCCTCCAGCATTTCATCCATAAAGCTGCTGCCAGGGTCCTGACCAATTGCAGGAAACTTAAATTTTAATCTGTACTAACATTAGCATTAAGTACTCTCTTAAAAATTTCCAAAACAGTTTCCAAAAAAAAATCCCATGAATTAACACAAATAAATAGATTTGTGTTAATTCATGGATAGGATACAACTGTTATCCTCTTTTCTGGGTCCTTGAAAGTGTTTTTGCCATACTCTTGTTTACTGTCTTTCCAGGTTTCCTCCAGTTAAAGAGTTGTCTCCAGTTGGCACTGCAGTGGGAACGATTTTAGCAGCTGCTATGAATCAAACGATCTTCTACTCCATTGTTGGAGGAAATGAACAAGGTATGGCCTACAGATCAACTACCATGCAGGAAATGAAGATTAATTAAGTTCTTTCTCTGGGTACAAAATATAAATTGTCTTTTCTACACACTTCCTGTCTTAGACCGTATCTTTAAATGTGACACAGAATATAATATCCATCCATCCATTTTCTGTACACCTTTGTACCTATTGGGGTTGGGTGGGACTGCTGGCGCCCATCTCCAGCTCACAACGGGGGAGAGTCAGGGGTACACCCTGGACAGGTCGCCATTTCATCAGAGAGACATACAGGACAAACAACCACTCACACACTCACACCTAAGGACAATTTAGAGTGCCCAATCAGCCTAACAGTCATGTTTTTGAACTGTGGAAGGAAGCCGGAGTACCTGGAGAGAACCCACCCATGCACAGGGAGAACATGCAAATTCCTTGCAGAAAGACCCAAGAACCAAGGTGGAATCAAACCCAGAGCCTTCTTGCTGCATGGCAACAGTGCTAACCACTACGCCACTGTGCAGCCCTCAGAATATAATATTTTTTATTAACGTTTGTATGAAAGTGTTTCTGAGAAAAAAGCTACAGGATTGTTCCTAATATCAGGGGATTTCGAGCTTATCTTAATTTTGTTTTTAAAATGATAACAAGTAAATAAAAACAACTTTTTTTTAATACTCACTACTTTTTCTTGTTTTCAGGTCACTTCAAAGTAGACAGTAGTACAGGTGTTATCGCCATCGCCCAACCACTGGACTATGAGAATATAACCAGCTATGTTCTCAGGGTGCAGGCAGATTCCTTGGGGGTTGTCCTGTCAAACTTGCGAGTGCCTTCTAAAAGTAAGAAATATTAACTTTCAAATATAGATGTATTATTATGTTTTACTATTACCCTTAAATCCATACTCATTGTTGATTGATGGAACCTGATGGAGCAGAGTAGAAACAAGCTTGTTTTGGTGATCTCACAAACAGCAATCACCAGAGCTTTACATCCACCTGTCCATAAGTGTGTATCATTGAAACCCACACAAACAAAAATAACCAAACAAAATAATAAAACATTAAGTTAAATTGCAAAACCTTTAGTTCACAATACAGCTTGCTTTTGGACCTTGCATTATCTAACCAAGGGTTGGACTCACACTCAGTCATATAGCAACACCCACTTGGTATGACTTTTTTGACAGATAAAATTGAGCTGCTGTTTTTGCCTTTGACTAAATAGTGAAAAGTTACAAAACAAAAAGAGTCTAACTGATTACATTGTGAAACACAAATGGAACACCTTCACATAACCCTATAGAGAACAGTTTAACCAAGTTTTATTTATGTGTGTGCAATAGAACTACCTGTGTGCAAGAGCTATTTCCATAATCTACATTTTTCAATCTAGAAGTTTTCCTTAGAGAAAATTGCAGATTGAGAACTAGAACTGATTAAGTAGCACAATTGTGTAGCCTTTGCACACATGGGTGCTTTGGTTGTTTGATCACCCTTAATCTCAAAGATATCTACCAAAACCTGTTCTGCACACAGTTTGTTAATTTGCTTATTATTTTAACTAGACTATCCAGGTGAACTAGAAAAACCCAGTGTGATTGAAAATTAGGGGCAATAGTGAAGACCACAGCAGAATGTTTATTTAATGCAGTACCTATACATATTTATCAGACTCTGCTTTAACTGTACAGTACTGTTTTTTTCTTTTCTTCATTATGTGCTTTGATTTTTACATTCTGGGTTTATTTTGGGGGATGGGTGTACATAATAACTTATGAAAAAGAAAGTCAAATTGGATCAAATCTCTTCTGCTTTTATTTTTAAGGCCAAATTTAAAACCAAAATATGGGCATGATAATTTAAGGGTTGCTTAGTTTGGGTTCTTCCCAGAACATGTATTTAGAAATAGCCTCAATAACCTAAATTAAGTTATGTTATTTATGGCTATCATTTAGAGAAAGCTCTCACAGAGTATCATATCTCATGTGTTAAAATATATTGTTGATTATGGCTGAGAGCTCATAAAAACTCATTTTATTAAAGAAATTAATTTTTTCAATTCACTTTGAATATCTATTTTGGCTATAACATATAACAATTAAAATCAACAGAAAAAAACATTGCTATATTTGTAAGAAATTTATAAAATGTATTACTTTGTATTTTTTTTTACTTGGAATTGCTGATATCAATAACATTTTTGTTAACTAAAGGGCATCTGAAAGCTACAAACAGAATTGTACATTTTAGAATAATAAATTTTTTTAGAATAAAAATGTCTGCCCTCTTCCACAAATACAACTTTTAAATGCTATTGTTGAGTTGTTCTGAGACATTAGACTTTCTCTGACATCCCTACTCCATCTAGATCTTATTTAGGCTTGTTAGTAGCCAATTCTTCTGACATACACGATCCATATAATGAGAAATGAAATGCTGCCTACAAACCAGGTGCAAGGAATAATCACTGGCCTACTCTTCTTGCCTGTCCTCTTCTCCCTCTGTGTGGCCCTTACATTTAATGATAGTAATTACAAGTAAACAGTAGTCAGGCACACAAACCACAAGAAATGGGAAATAGAGGGCTCTTGTCTGACACAAAATGGAGAGTTTTTGAAGAGGGTAGCTGTATTGTTCTTTTCTCACTTGTAACCAATTATGGAGGCTTCATGATAAAGAACAGCTTTTATCTTGATGATGTGGTTAATTGAGTTAGGTACCACACTACTGGGGCACTTTTGGGGCAGTAAAAGTATCTCACAGTTATACTGTTATATATTGTCTGTATGCACATTGTCCACATACACATTTTAATTTATAATAAGGTCAAAATGTAACATGCTTTCTAGATGAAAAACACACCACTGCTCTATAGAGAAGGGCACTTGGTGTTTTTCTGTTTTAAAAGTCTTCGGGGATAATAGGCGCAAAAGAAAGGGATGACGGAGAAACTCGTCCCCTTGAGGTCTGCACATACGCGATTCCTTCTACAGCCAATTTGTTTGTCATTTAATGTAATGCATGGAGTTTAATTCCCTCAATTCATTGGTAGTTTCACTCCAGGATGACTTAACATTTTTTTTGTTTTCATCCAACCTGCAGACCTGGAGGGATTTTGCACAGAGCATATGAATGCTGTCTCTTAAGTTAAAGTGGGACAAATTTCGCAAAAAAAAAAAAGCGCTTCATTCATGCTGCACATTTTTGTCTTTTTAAACACAGAGGTTGAAATATTTCAAGCCTTGTGTAAAGACTAGTTCATATTCCATTGTGTAAGATTTTTAGAGAGGGTTGTTACAATATTGATTGCTAATTTAAACCTTTGTGTAGAATATATTTGTTCCAAAGTGAGATAATCAACAGCCCTGTATAATCCTTGGGATTATTATTTACATTGAAACTACTACACTCTTCAATTGAATTTAATGTCATTTCACTAATCAGTAATGATCCAATTAATACAGCTATAAGTTATTTCTTAGAACAAATTGCATCCTATTTTTTATAATTTTACTACAGAGTTAAACAGTATAGCATGTGGATCTGAGGGAAGACAAAAGCAAAGAAAGGAGATACAAATGGACATTAAAAGGTTTTATTAACACATACTTTGAGCATACAAAACCTGGTCAGGCAGGCAGTACTAGGTAGTTTTGTCTTGTTTTGTTTTAGTTTTTTGTTTTTTTCTCTTTTCATGAATCAGTTGGTAACACATTGAAATACATAAAAATCAAAATTTTATAAGAAATTTGGAGATTTTGTCATTTTTTCTTTTTCTGCTCTGGCCACTTGTTCCTAATTTTCCTATGGTGTGTCACAGATGTAAGGAGGTCCATCATCTTGCACAATTACATCCCCTCATAAGTCATAAGAAGTGTAATTTAACGTTAGCCATGTTTCGTGAATGAGAGAAACCAGTCATGTAGAAGAGGGTTTTTCGGCCAATAAACAACAAAATCAGTTAAGACATATGGGGAACAGGTAGAGACATACACCAAAAAGTGTTATAATGGTTGCAATGTAAAGCAGTTAAGATCTTTATTCCTAGTAGGTTTGAAAACAATTTATCATTATGTACTTTGCATTGGTTTGGATAAAACCATATTAGCAAAATCCACTGACATGAGTGTTCAAAGTAAATCTTTCCATACGACATCGTAGCTAGTTAGAAAGTACTTGATAAAAAGTCTGCTTTTCACATTTTTTTATCATTTTTTTCAAACCCAAGGTTAATCTCCTTCCACATTTTCAAAGCCGATAGAAATTGTGTTATAAGTGACCATCTTTAAAAGTGTTAAATAAAAATGATTTATTCTTCTCGGTGAGATGCAGGGCCTTTCTTTAATAAAAAGAAGCCCAATGAAATAATACATTTCAGAATACTCTTGGGAACAGAAGAACTTACTCTGATCTGACAGTTTCAAGGCCAGATTATGCAGTATTTTATCATCTACGTCCCACATGACTGAAAATTTTTTCTGGCTGTTAAAGATCAAACTTTCCTAGCCAATCTTTATCATTCATTAATGTATGAGGGTGCAGAAAACCTGGCTTATAAAGCACTTGAAATACAGTGACTCATGTAAATGACTGTTGCTCTAATTATATGCCAAAGTTTTTTTTTGGCTGCACTGTAGTTAAGGGAAAAGGAAATTAGACCTGCATTTTAAACTCAGTAAAAAACTTTTGCCTATCTATAAAAACTGATCCTGCTGTTTTTTCTTTTTCAGCCAACACTGCCAAAGTGTTCATTGACATCCAGGATGAGAATGACCACCCTCCCATCTTCTCCAGGAAGCTCTACATAGGTGGTGTGACTGAAGACACCAAGATTTTCAGCTCTGTCCTGAAAATAGTGGTAGGAAAACAAAAACCTTAAAAACAACAAAACAAAAAACAAACAAAAAAACCCAGTTCTTGCTTTGAGCAAGCATGGTTGGAGGGCATTGGCTGAACCAGCAGTACCTGATTCCTTCTCCTGGTGCCTTTTAGTGACACTTCAGCTGATCAGCTTCACTCTGTACAGTTTGATCCGTTCCACTATCTCTGGTTAGATCTTTTTTGTCAGTTTTGCACTTTTTGCTGTCTGCTTATATTCTCAGACAGGTACAACATGTATCTTGTTTTTAATAGACAAACAAACAAATAAATAAATGAAATATGTACACTTAAATACACATTGGTGCTTTTTATATTATATGAATTCCAGATGGCTTTGTCCTTAGTCTCGGCATAATGACTGATGTTAACTGAAAAACATTAATTATCTGTCCACCTTTAACTAAAAAGCTCTGCCTCAACATGAAAAAATTGTATGCATTATCTATTTGATTGGAACCCAATTTTAGACTGAAATAGAGCACCTTCAAAGGTCAAATTAATTTGCCATTTGGTTGGTTTGGACAATGCTGATGCCCTTACTGCTAAGCTAACTGTAAAATCAGGACAGACTGTGTTTGTTGTACATTTTTAAATCCTTTTTAAAAATGTTGCTTTACCTTTCATCTAATTTAAAAATATAGTCCTGCATTTATATTGGAGATACAGTTTAATTTTTAAATGATAACATTTTTAAAATGGAAATTTAAAAGGATTCTCCACATAAAACCAGTTTCATCTTTGGGTAATGCTTTTCTTAAAATACAATATACAATATCAAAGTTAAGAATTTTGTGCTCAGCCAACAGAAGTGAAATCTTTGTTGCAAGATATACGTTCAATGTCCACACTCAGGCTGTGACAGTGTGTTATTGATCCATACATAAAAAAAGGTTTTATCCTGGGTACCTTCTCTTACAGAAAAGCAAACAGAAATGTTTCATTTTCAAATCTTTCTGTCTGTCAAGAATAATTTTTCGATTTAGTAAAAGTAAGTCCCCAGGCGACTAATGTGTAAAGTAATCATGTATAAACTGAACCATAGAGAGGGAGAAGTTATTTAAGCTTTCTGGTAATAATTTGTTTAAGATAGAATAATTTAAAGCCATTTTGATGAACACATGTATGTCTTTTTTATGTGAACTTTACATCTTTAACTACAACTAAGTGTTACACAGATGGTAATATCTGTTATACTATAGTTACAAAACTGAGAGTTATTTTCTCCTTCACTGGATGATACTTGTCTTCTACTGTTCTCCCTAGTAACACGCAAACATTATAAGCAGTTTTTGTGTAACTTGATGAAATTTTGAGGTTTTCATATTTGTGGTTTGTACTTAAGATTGAAAAGTATCATTGAACAGATAAACCTGTGTTTTGGTAAGAAAAAAAAAGTATGTTTTTGTGTGAAACTTCTTTTTATTCGGGATCTAACCAGACTAATGGCTATGCAAATTACTATTTACAACTTCTCTTGTGACTGCCTGCTCCCTTGCTTTTTAACACTGTGGTTTGTTAAAACAAAGCAGGAGAAGCTCTGTGATAAGCTCTTTCATCAAAAAGTTCATAATTTAGTGTCTCAAAAAAAAAGAGTTAACTTTATGCAAAAATTGAGGCATCCACATCTAGTACCCTACTTTTACCACAATACTCTGTGTCCTTGAGATTTTGAGGGATTTCCCATCACTAATGTGGATATGTATGTAAATGTGCCCCAGTGACAATATCTGACTGTGTTGATTTATGCACTCTCACCAAATTCTGCCTATCCCCTTTTGTTACAATTGCAAGGGAAAAAAGAGATTGCTTCTATTTATCAGTGTCACCACACAAATAAATTAAAAAAAAGTAATCTGAGTTCAGGGGCTGATTAGATTTGGTGAGTCCTTAGTCGTACCCAATAAAAAAAATAATATAATAATAATTTTTTTTTAAAACTTTTGTTTTTGTTTTTCTGTTACAGGCTACAGATAAGGACACAGGGAACTTCAGTGCCATGGCATACCGCTTAATTATACCTCCAACAGCAGAGGGTCAGGACAGCTTTGTCATCGAGGCATACACTGGAATCATTAAGTCAGCTGTCATGTTTCGAAATATGCGCAGGTCCTACTTCAAGTTTGAGGTCGTCGCTACTGATGACTACGGGAAAGGTTTCAGCAGCAGAGCTGAAGTAGTGGTGAGTATGCTGTTTACAGATTGCTGGAGTTTACTCTGTGAGTGTATACACATTACTAAATACAGTTTTCACAGTGATTATGTACTCCTAAATGTTGACTAACATGTCATTGGTAAAGCAAAGGCCTATTGATTTATACCAGGAGTAGCTTGTAGAGCAACATTTATCATAAATTGTGAGGACTGTTTTCCTCACAATTTCTGTACCATATAGTTATAGTTTCAGACACTGTGTTTGCTTGGCGGATAATAATACAGAATCAAACAAGCTGAAACAAAAAAAAGGTATGACTTTTGTAAAGGTATTTTTAGGTAGATGAGAAGCGGATCAGTAATCACCTAACTTTCGTCATAAATGTTTCAGAACAAAGAGAATTCGGATCCGAATTATCATCTGACTCAGTTTTGTACAACAAAACATGCTTCCCACACATTTTAACTGCATTCAGAGTTTATTTTAACCACAACAACACCCTTTTTCTTGAGAAAATATCTAGTTTAGCACAAATGTTTGCTCTTACGATGGGACTCGACTATGTTCCAATATCAAAAGTAAATTGCATTGAACACAATGAAATCTAATACATTCATAGTACAAAAAATTGTTTGGGTAATGATGACTTTAAGACATCTCCAGTATTAGGTTTGATTTTAACACATCCTAAAGGTTTCTAGGGCCTATTGTCTTTAAGCTCTAGTTCTTTCTGCCATTAATATATCTTGAAAAACAAACCACAACATTATTCTTACGCATTCAAACATCTCCGTGTGTAAAGTATATTTTGGGGTGATGTGGTGTGTCTGATTGACCTTGACCTGTGTTGCAAAGAAGAGAGGGCAAAAAACTCTGTTACGAAATTCTAATCTGGTATGGACAGACCCTAAAAGACTTTTAGCTGTATTTGGACTCAGGGGTGCTGGATATATTTGCACACCCCACTTTTAGTTTTTTTTATACGTTTTTTTAATTATTATTATTATTATGTATTATGTTCTTTCCACTTCACACTTGTAGAGCACTTTATGTTGGTCTTCCACATAGAATTCAAATAAAATATTTTTATTTTGGTAGTTGTATGTGCTCAGCAGCAGTAGTTAATTGTTCTACTTCGGATCCACCTCTGTGCCACACTTTGGCCATACTTAGGACTAAACCAGCCAATACAAATGTGTGTTAAGAAGAATGACTGCTTTCTAAATACTGACAAATTTCATAGAATTCAGTTTATTCATGTGTATAAAATGTTTAGCATTTTTTACACCGGATTTATTGTCTGGTTGGTTTAAATATTACATGTAGGAATCACCTGCATTAGTTTTAGTTGTTAAGTCAACTTTTATTTCTATATCCCTATTAGCAATGGCTTTATTAAAAACAAAATTTTTTGATGTGATTGATGTGTTTATTTTTTCTGCTTTAAATCTAAATGAATAGAAAGCAGTGCTATGTAGATATTTTCCTTTTAAAATCTAAATTTAAATACTTACCAAAATATTATTACTTTGCTTATTTCTGAATTGTAGCATATGAAGAAGGCATACGAATAGATATGACATTTAGAGATAAATGGGATTGGATATTTAGAATTTTTTTTTTTTTTTTTTTTTGTTCGTTTTTTGCACTTTTAAGCGGAAGTAATGACAAAATATGCTAGTAGTATCTTTTCCTCAAAACCTTCTAAAGAACAAATAGGCTAACTATGTGTAAAGGTAAAATTTATTTACCTTAGTTTGAAGCTTATTTTTTTCTATAAATTCTTTAAGGACATTTACAGCCTTACAGTGATTTCACAGCGCTTGATAGGATAGTCATCTGAATCATTCACAGTAGGTTAAAAACACTTAATGCGCGGCCTCTGCCACATGCTTATGATCCAATTAAAGTTCTTCTTTGTTTCAGTGTTGAAATTAATTCAAAACATTATGTGCATCTCCATTGCTTTTTTTGTCTTTTTCTTGCCCACCTAGCCACTGTTTGATATCTGCTGTTTCCCTGAATTCACTGGGTTTTTTCTTTGCCCTGACCGTGGGGAGGCTTTTTTTTTTTTTGTTTCAGTGAAATATGTCCGGCTAACAAGTCCTTAATGAGAGAGAAGGAGGGTCTGGGACATTGCCTGAATATGAGAGAGCAGCGAGTGCATAAGCATGGCACTTGTTAATTTTCTAGGGGAAACCTAATTTTCCTGGAGCTACATGGGAGATTTGGCTTCAGAGCACATAGGCCATTGCCTATGCACTTAACTGTGGCATCAGAATTATAGACCTGCTAGGTTTGCCGCGCGGCAGCAATACAAGCAGGCAATTACAGGCACTGATTTGTTGGAGTCATTTAAATGAGTTGGCGAAACTCACAGTGAGGCATATGAATAACTCGCCTAATCGCAATTTATCTTGATTTCCTGTGATCTTTTTAACTCATGGTCCCATTATTTTCTGTTTTCCCCTTCTCTATGATCCACTTGTTTCCTCAGGTTTCTGTAGTGAATGCATTAGACATGCAGGTTGTTGTCTCCACTGTCCCTTCCGCTTTAGTGGAAGAGAAGAAGGAGGAGCTCATTAGGTAAGACATTATTTAGTCCTGACTTTTAAAAGTAAAATGATATTTTATTTTTATCTAAAAATGAAAGAATAGTTGTGAATAGAGAATTTTGAATTATATCTTTGCTATTTTTGATGATATTGTTGGATGTATTAAATGTGAATAGCCCCGAAAAACTAGGAACAAGGCACTTGGTGGGAAGTTGAAGGCTTTTAAATTTTTTTTACATATTCTGAAAGTGTGAATTCTGTGCTTTCCAATAATATTAAACACATTGAAGTAATACAAAAAAAAAAGAATAAATGTTGGCATGCCTGGAAATGGAGAATTACAAAGATTCACAAGCATTCTCTCCAAACCAGATCAGAAAGCTGACAGTTATGGTGTGCCGGATTTGGCCAACATTAAGTCATTAGGTTTAATACACCTGGGTCAACTTTGTCGGTCTTGACGTTTGTTTTATAAGATATATTGTAGTTATTTGCCAATTGAAAATATACGTATATATTTAATTAAACTAAACTATTTACAGTTGTTGATGTGTGAGCATAGCATTTTAAGCCACCTAAGTCTCTAAGTATACTTGCAACTTGTTCCTACTTTTTCTGTGCTGCATCACAAATATTTTAAATCATGACTAATACTTTTTTAAGGTATATGTATAATATATATCTATGACTTTTCTTGTGTAATGTGTGATTGACCTGTAAAGTATGCAAGTTTGAAATTTACGGCAAGATTCGATGAGAAACAAAGTTACTCCAGCATGTCCCCTGGGTCTGAAGACAGTAATATATTTCAAGCATGTATTTATTTAAGCAAAAACATGTTTTTTGTCCACCTTACAGCCCTTGACACTCCACAAAGAGGGTAAGCAAAATAATGCCGTTGCTGACCCTTCAGAGTCTGGCATTCATTTATATTAATTGACAATGATGTGGAACCAAAATGGATAATACAAAGTCCATTGAAGAGTTTTATAAAATTTTACAAGGTGTGAACAAGCTGTGATTGGTGTAACTAAACAGACTTATCCCGGAAATGAGCTACATCTGTCAGATTCCCTTTATTATGTCCTGCAACAGAAACCATATTGGAAGGGTCTTAACTGAGAAGTCTAGAAACTATCACTGTGGTATTGTCAGGATTATGATGACATTGGAAATTGGACAACAGACCCAACTATGTAAATATTATTGTACTTATTTTATTTAAAACTTTTCCAAAAAAAAAAAAGTGTCCTGGGTTAACATTAGCTGTAGATCACAATTGTAATAATAAAGAACGATGAAAAGCTTGAAATTACTCAACGAAACATGACTTTCATTTTTGACCTTGATGAGGTTGTTCCCTAATACAATTCGAATCAAAGCATAGTTTAATTAATTGAGGTAAAGTTTTCATTTTTTTCTTTTTCTTTTGCAATTATTTGTGTTGTGATGTTTTTTTCCTCAGTTAGGTGTATGTTAAGGTTTTTTGGGATGTTTTTTTTAGAGTCTAGAGTAACAGCTGGGACACCAGTTATATAGAATCAGCTGATAAAACTGCACAACAAGACCCAGTAGATGAGGGTAATTTTAGTCAATTAGTTTGGTGACTAAACCATTTAGCATGTTTGTTATGGAGTCCCTTGTTTAACTTTTAATGATTCACCCTGCCCCAAGCGTCCAACTTTGGACCTTTTTCCGCTGCATATGGTAAAAAGCCCACTGACAGGTGTCTAGCACATTATCATCTGCTGCGATCCAAAATGAGGATGTAGAACATTCTGAACGGCAAGCAGGATCGATACTTAGCTGCCAAAGTTTATTAAGGAAAGTCTGTTATTTTCAAGTGCGGGCACAGTTGTGTACTTAGCACTGTTGCATAAAGAGGGTAAAAAGGGTAAAAAGGGTTTTGTTCCCAGCCTTGTTTTGTTTTTTCTGTTTGGAGGGTACATGTTGTTTGTGTTCATATGTTGGTTCTCTCAGGGTGCTTTGTTATTCTGCCCGTGATTGCTTCCCAACAGGATGACAATTGACTGTGCTACTTAAAATAAGAGATAGATGAGAAATGATTGTATCTTTTGTCCTATGTTTGTCTGAAAAACTATGTTGTTTTATTATTTTGTACAGAGACCTATTTTCCCCTGTTCCAAAAATTGAGTTGAGATTTTGTTTTTTACTTTAGTATTCTGGAACGTCATATTCAGGACCAGATTCCTGGTGCCAAGGTGATCGTAGAATCCATTGGTCCACGGCGTCATGGCGATGGGTTTGAGTTAGAGGACTACTCTAAGTCAGACCTAATGGTCTATGCGATTGACCCGCTAACAAACAGAGCTATTTCACGACAGGAGCTCTTCAAGTGAGTGGGTGAATATTATTACAACATTTCGAGTTAATTTTGCGTATACTAAAGTCCAAATGACCTTGGAGTGCTATGTATTTTTTATGTATTCCTATTTTCCTTTGTGTTTTTGAACAACAGAAATGTTTTTTTATCAGGCATCTCTTGCCTTTTGCTTTACGGGAATTTTCCCTCCACAGACTTTTTTCTTTCTTATCCTGCAACTGTGCAACGCCTCTCAATAATGGAAGACACTGTATGTAGGTGAAGAGGATCGATGGAGGTCAAAGTAGTGTTAACTGAGAGTCTAGTGATGAATATTTCCCAATCTGTCGAATGACCTTTCATTCCAGTTAATAAAAAGCTCTTAATGGATGTTAGAGTTGAAATAACGTACCAGTCTTGAGCAATGTGCTATCATTTATTTAAAAAAAAACACAAAAGGAGAAAGTATAATAAACAAAAGGCTGCAGGAAGCTTTTTCTAAACTGTAAGAAGATAAACAGGTGAAACCTCTTGACTCTCCTTTCATGTAGAGTTGCTCTTATTTTTTACTTGCCTGTCATAGTTATCAGATAATGTTTAATAGTTACAGCTTTATTTTTTTTTACAAAAGACATCTCTTCACATTTCTAATGCAAGAATTCTTTAATACTATTGGGATTCATTTGCAAATCTTTGGACTCCAGCTTACTTAATGGATTTGGCACTATTTTTGCCATATAGCATTAAGCTCTTTCTGTATTTGGTTGCTACAGTGTTGCATATCTAATATTGATATTTATATTATTTGCATTTTTAATATTGGAATTTTTTTTCTGTAGAATCATGGTTCAAGTTTGATGTTAATTTCATCAAATACACTATAGATATATTATAAAAATGCCAAATGTGCATATTGTTTGACATTGATTCAGAATCTTGGTTGTTTTCCCTTCTGCCTACATTATGGCATCAGTACAGCATAGCATGAAAACAATCAGTTGAGGTTTAATGTAAGCCCAGGTTTCTTTGATTGCTTTATGTCTCATGTCTCTTATACTCTTCTTGCCAGTACAGTACTTCAGATAATTTACTGACCTATCAAGGCCAGCAGAATCTGTTTATTGAACCATATCTTGGTACTTTTGTATGTTTATGCAGCAAAAAACATCAAATCTCATATTAAGCTTTATGCTTGGCAGCAGAAGTGCTTTAATAGACATATATTGTCAGTAATAGACTGTAATACAATATAATCAACATTAAAGTTCATAAAACATCCAACACAAGTCTGACGCTGCTGAGGGGTAATTGCATGTTAAATGACTGTGACTTTGTCGCAAAAGGAGAAGACAGTATTCTTAGTGGAATTTGTATTACAGCCTGTCCCTGTTCCACCTTGAATGCTGCACTCACAACCATTTTAGCTCCTTAGAAGACAGAATGCCACAGACCAGTTAATAACCTTCATCTATACCTATGGAAAAACAGAAATGACAGTAATTGGACATGGCACCATTTGTGCCTCTTTGTGATGAAGGATGTTTGAAAGCTATTATGATTTTTTTCTACTATAACATGGTGTTTCTACCACAATATTGATGATAATTGAGCCACATTTGTTGGTAACACAGAAAGAACTGATGATAATAAACTTTTATGTAAAATTCTGCTTATGTAAATGTTTCAATTTTATATTTACAGTTACAAAAAAGTACTATTTTTTCTGAAATCAGTTTCAGATTATGTTGTTAATATCAGGATGAATGACCTTAAGAAATACATTTTGCAATGATAGAAGTTGGGAAAATTTCTAGTTGAATACTCACCATAGATTGTCCAATTAGAATTTTCTGGACAATTTTTATCTCCAGATTTGATATTAACTATTTCTGTTTGACATCTATGTTTATGGGGTTGCTCTGTGTTTTGAACCACTCTCTTGGGGTTCAGTTCCTGACCCGGGCCATTTACTTTATCACTCTTCATTTTTCGTCTGCCCTTGTTTCTATCGAGTACTAATTAATTATTGGGTCATATTAGGACCAGATGCAATTTCCTGCTGTGTGCGTGACTTAAAGGTTGCTGTAAAACATGGTTTTACTCAATTTAAATGATTTCAAAATGGTTTGAACTGTCATTCTATTTTAATGTTACTATTAGTGATTTGTGGCGGTATCATAAGTTAGGTTGTTGTAAAGATCTGTTTCTGTGTTTTTTTAGAAACTACAGACCCTCCCCGTTGATCGAAGATTTGCAAAAGGCCTCTTAAGTCTCTAATATAAATTCAATAACAAACAGATTGAAAGGTTAAAAAAATAAAACGAATTACTTTAATCAATTCAGTCTTATTTAATTCAGTTTATTTATATTGCAGCAGTTTGCAACATTGTCTTCTCAAGACACTTTTACAAAAAAAATAAAAAATTCAATCCAATCATACATACATTGCACCTGATCCTTAATATTAAACAGTGCATCACATTTGGATTATTATTCAAATTACTTAAAAACAAAAGTTTTATCTAAAGAAATCTAGCAGATTGCATCAAGTCTAACAGCAATCGTTCCCTCTGGACCAATATGCAACGATAGTAGACAAACCCCTGTCATTGACTTTACAAAAATCGCCTGTACTGAGGATAGAGAAGGAAAACTCCTGTTAAACAGAAAGAAACCTCCAGCAAAACCTGGCTTAGAGTAAGAGGTCATCTTCCATGACCAACTGGGGATTTGAGAAGATTTGTTGATATATGCCACAGAGATTGACCATGATGCTGTCCACATTTAGATAGGCTGCTGTCAGAACAGCTGGTACAGCTGAAAGGGTGTGCTCACTATTTAGTATGCCATATGGTTTTAGGACAGGTTTTGGTCACCCATTAATTTATATGCTTATCTCTGATGTTCTCTGTTTTTTTTTCTAATGTAAATAAATTTTCACCAGTCCTAACTTTTTGAATTCATACTCACTTAACTATTTAACTTTTTTTAAATATTTTGAATAAATTGATTACATTACCTGTGGATAATTGGAGACCTGCCCAGGGTGTAACACATCTCTCACCCAATGATCACTGGATGTGGTCAAGCAAATTGTTTTCCATTTGTTGAAATGGCTATTGGTTTTGGTATTTTGTTGATAAACTGCTATCTACTGAATCACATGTCTCTACATTTTGCAAATAAGTTGAAAACAAACTATTTAAGCCTCTCATGTTAACAGCTTCGTAAAAAGCTGGAAAATCTAAATCAAGGCTAAACTTGAATACACAAAGACACACAGAGAGTCCTTCACTAATAAGAATTAAATTGTTCATGTTGAATCGTTTATTTTGTCTTGTATAAAAAAATTGTCTTATTTTCCCCCCCATCTTCAGGTTTCTTGACGGCAATGTCCTGGAGATCAATAAAGAGTTCCAACCATATTTGGGTGAGGGTGGCCGCATCCTTGAGATCCGCTCACCAGACATCGTGGCCAGTGTGAAGAAGGCTGCTCAAGCCGTGGGCTACACAGAGGGAGCGTTGCTGGCCTTGGCCATAATCATCATCCTCTGCTGCATCCCTGCCATCCTCATCGTCATGGTCACCTACAAACAGTGAGTTTTTTTTTTCTTAAATTACTCTTTTGTGAAATAAACAAATCTTTTTAAACAGTTTTTTGGGGGATTTAAGAAGAAAAGAAACATTAAACCTGAGGCAGATAACTATCTTGGAAGATACCATTTAGCTGTTTTAGCCAAAGGCTTTCCTGGTGTAGATAAATGAGATATTTATAATTGCTATGTAACCCCTTTTTACCATTGCTCAGCCTGTAGGCTGTTGGAGGAAAGCCAGGAAAAAACAAACAAAACATAAACAGGTTCAGTGAAGAGAGTACTTGTGAGGTGCTGACAATGAAGGGGAAGCACCTCTTGCTTTAATGCCACCACTAGCTCTCTCGCCCTCTCTCTCTCTATCTCTCTCTCTCTCTCTGATTATATATCTCTCATCAGACAAGCTGACTGTGCACTCTGCAGGGCTAATCTCCTGCTCATGAACTGTGAAAGCTGATTAATTACTCATTTGCGACAAACATCTACAGCCAATTGTTGTTGTCTTTGGTCTACTTATTCAAGTCCACCTGACGCACACACAACAGGCATTTCTCGCCTTGTTTCCCAGGATTTGCAGCAATATGCACGAGTTTGCCACAATGTCTTTGAAACAAGAATGTTATATTTTTTTTGCAACAGTGTCGCTCTATATTGTTGTATTAGCTGATATGCTGCAGAAAGTTATGTGTGACAAATGTTTATTCATGCCAGATGGGTGGATTGGTTCTCCACTTCCAAATAAATGCACCAAACACATCTGAGAGCTGTTGATGGTGACATCAAAGCTGGAATGCAAACTGTCATGCCAGATGGCACTTTGTGGGTGATGACATTACAATGTAATGTTATCGTTGATGTTTATTAACATATTTCAATGTTTCATAAATCTGGAAATGACTGTAACACTTAAAACTTCAATTTGGTTACTCATGTGGAATAATTGAATTGTGTTGTTAATCAGCATTGTGAAGCATGCAAGATTCACTTCACCAAAATGATCTTTAGCTGGATGTCCTGCAGTCATTCAAGACGTATTAATGGTTTATCAACTGAAGTTAAAATTAACGTATTTTTCGTTAATTGTTTGCCTTTATTGATCTACTAAAACTACTTAAAATCTAAAAAAAAACTTTAAGAAATTATATAATTCAA
The DNA here is from genome assembly GCA_032876305.1 of Orestias chungarensis. Lineage (NCBI taxonomy): Eukaryota > Metazoa > Chordata > Actinopteri > Cyprinodontiformes > Cyprinodontidae > Orestias > Orestias chungarensis. The sequence continues at coordinate 331,461 of JAVLVB010001296.1, forward strand.
CCTACTAACTGTTTTTGTCCTTTGTTTCTAATTTATCTTATGCCTTTTTGCCTGCTTCATCAGATTCAAAGAGTAAGTTATACTTTTTAAAATTTTTCTTTTCAGTGTTGTTGTTTTTTTAAGTGTATTTCTTGCTGTTTTTTTCATTTCTAAGGATGCAACGAAAAGTGTAACTCTGCACATACTAATTGTTTGCCAGTTAATGCCACCTTTCTGTAATGCTGGTTACATGACAACATGACGCAGCACTAACTCAACTTGTGGATTACAAGCGTAATTGGTAATTTGGCGGAACAGTTCCTCTCATGTGGAAAATTGGATAAAACTCGAATGAACCCAAAGCCAAAAAGACATACACGATCATTCTGTTGTAAAAAGTTGATCTGGCACATCATTTAGGCTTAACTGCATTTATAATAATGTTTTTCACCCTAGTTCTTTTAAAATATGTAAAATGCTAAAATTGCTAAATAAAAAAAAGCACACAACACTCACAAATATGTAGAAGATCTACTCAGAGGTCTAAGATTAGTTTAGAATGACTGCCTCTTTATAATTTAAAGTATCCTAGCATTTTATTTATTGTTGGGTTATCATTTTTGTTCAAACTAAATAAATGCCCTAATAGTAAAAGGGCTGTCCAACCTATTTAGGATCAACACATAAAATCTTTTGAAAACTGTAAGTATATATTAACATATTAGCTTATGTCAAAATATGTCCAAAGTGGTTTTTCTCTCAAAAAGTTGTAGAACAAATTGCAAAGTCAAGGAATTATTGTTTTCTCTTTTTTATTAAATGTGAAGTGTTTTAAATCCATGCTTGCACTACCTTAAAATAACATAGTCATAGATTGTCCAACAAAAACTTCTAGAAATAACTAAAAACAATTTTAGGTCTTGTTTAAGCCTATTAGTAACAGAAAGATAGAAGAAAGTGGATCCTGAAAGTAGTACATTCACTGCTCGCGGCATTGCAACAAACAAGACACCATCAGAAAAATAATTGTGTCTAGTTGTGTATCTTTTGTTATGCATGGTGACATAAAACTCTTATGTTTTGTGTGAATGTAAACACTGCATAGGCGGCAAGCAGAGTGTGCCAAAACTGCCAGGATCCAGATGGCTTTGCCACCGGGGGGAAAGGCAGCTCCAGCTGCTGCCCCCACTGCTAACCTCTACGAAGAGCTGGGTGACAGCAGCATGTGAGTTATGTCCCTTTGGTGTCTGTCTCTTATCCCATTCATCCCACCAACTCCAGTGATGTGCTGGTACATTATCTAGCTGTGCAGGTTTTCCTCCACTGAGGTTTAAATTGGAGTAGTAAATGCTTCTGCTGTTGTTTTGGCTTTCTCTTCCTGCTTTTTGCAAGAGCATTTTCTAAGTCCAGGTGTTAGTGCAATCTCCATACTAATGTTGCTGGTATTGTAGATTTTGACCAGAAATATTTTGCTGCTGCATTCAACATAATAGATGCCTCATTTTCTCGTTGCATCACTTCATCACTGTGCCCTTTGTCTTCTTATCCATGTTTCATGCTTAATTTATATGTAGCTGCACCGCAGAACATCTGGTGATGAAACAATATAGCTTATATACATATTTCTAATATGTCTTTGTAGGCATTTTTTGCAAAAACCTCTCTCAAGGTAAGATGATCTAGGTTAATAAATTACTGTAAACCATATTTTGATTAATATACACAGTATTTCAAATGCTTACTTGGGCGCTATATGTGCCAACAGTACCATACCATCAGCAAAATTCAATTTCCCACAATGATGTAAACCATTACCATGGGGTTATAATGCAGTGCTATACTTACTGTTTGAGATAAAAAATGTGCAATGGATGTAGCTGATATTTGCAGTGTATTGAAATACATCTAGCAGTTATTCCATCAGTGTCTTTAAAAACTTTAAACATATATTTACAAAAAGTCAACAACAAAGTGCTGTCGAGACAGATCCACTCATTTTGGGGGTTATTTTACTGATAAAAGAAAAGTCAATTTAAAGCCCTCTATGGTGAAACTAACTATCTTGCATAAGCATTAAATCTATGTCAATCAAAGCTTACCACAGATGAAGCACTATCCAGAAATTTGCTCTTTTCCATCAACGCTTCTCACATTTTTCCATTTGTCTTCTTACCATCTTAATATTTCTGTATTCCCATCATTTCTTGTCTCTGTGGATTCAGACTACAGTAAGTAATCCTCCCAATTGAGCTTTATGAATATAGATTTTGTGAGTAATTGCCACGTAACGGCAGTTTTGTTGTCTCCACTTGTCGCCTATAACTTCAGCTAAAGATATGCATAATGAATAAAATCTAAATATGTTTTTGTGGACAGTAATACGAGGATTCTTCATTTTACACTGAACGCATTTTTTTCTCAGTATTAAATAAGCTTGGTTAGGGAGTGGTAGTTTCAAGGGTCATAAAGGTTTTGTGCAATTTGTAGACATCATGTATTTATTCATTTTTTTGTATCTAACATAATAAATGTCCATTTTAGATGTAGTCCAGTTCAAAAGATATTCCTCCCCTCTCCCATCCAATTAGAATATCATCCTGTGTTTTATTGTTTATTCTTGTGTTGTGACTGATTTTACAAATGCATATGTGTGGGTATGTGCTTCATTAGCAGTGTGTAGCAAAACCCAGCATGCTTGAATTTAAAAGTGTCATGTTTTTGTAAGTTATCCAAAGCATGGTCCTCTGTTTGAATATTTATTATATTTATGCCATATGAAATTAAACCTGGAACATAGGGCCTCACAAAAGTATACATACCCCTGAAACTTAAAAAAAAAAAAATTTGTTAAACCGCAAGCACAAATGTCAACATAATGTAGAGACATCCCAAAGGTGGGGTATGACTTTGGAATAAATATCCTTCACTCTCATATTCCTATTAACCTTAAACATGGACTTAAACTTGCTTACGTGCTAAAGAGAATTTACAAAGAGAGAACAAAGAGCAAGTTTAAAGCTAAATTCTAATTAGAGTAAACACACATAGCATCTTTTAGAGCATTTTTTTATTGATCAGCCAAAGGGCAATGAGAGCATAAACAAGAGAAGCCGGCAAGGCACCTCTGGTAAGCCACAAAAAACACTAACTCAGTTACAACAATGGGATAAGTTTAATTGTGAAGGTTGTGAAGTCAAGAAAAAAAAAACATTTCTAAAGCCTTAAATATAGAAATCATGCATTGGAAGTAGCAGTCTTGAGGAGTATTTTTGATTGATTGATTGATTGATTGTTTGTTTGTTTGATTGATTGATTGAGTGTACTCAAAAATCGACCAACAATTAAACAAGATGATTTACTTTTAAAATCTTTCACAGTACCTATGAGCTTAGTTTCTGTAGCACTACTGCTTTTTTCCTTCTTAGGTTTCTTTGCTTCCTCACCCCTAAACCACTGTTTTTCATCTCTTTTAAGTTCTTTTTTCTTTTCACATTTGCCTTCTGCTGGAATAGGGCTAAAAAGTTTTTCGTCGAGGAAATCGACCATCAGAGGATTCTTAGCACCTTTGCCCGTCACACCAATGCAGCCCATAGCAACGGAGCACTCATTGTCAACTTGCCCAAATCTGACAGCAACGTGACTTATCTCTCTGATGGGAACCCACTCACAACCCACAACCCTGTGTATGATGAAAGCAGCCCACTTGGCAGTCCTCTTGTCTTTGTAAGAGAGGAAAATCAACATGTAAAGCAGTTTGCCTTTTCTCCCTCCCATTCAGTAGTGTCTGGGTGTGCCTGGTCAATGCCTGCTCGCATTCATGGAGGGATGCACGGCTATGATGTGTTGAGAAGGCAAGGTCTCATGGACCGAAATGAGTGGGAGCTGCAGCTTCTCCAAGGAGATATGAGAGGCAAGCGGAATCTCAAGAGTTTGGACACACCACACCTGAGTGAAAGCACAGACTCTAAGTTATCAGTCCGTGAACAGGCAAGGCAGTTTGAGCAGCAGGCATTTCAAGAACGAAAGCTAAATAGAGATTCCATTGGTTCCCTGTCTTCCATCCTCATCCGAGATATGGACAGTGACGAGATACTGAAGCTAAGCTCTGAAATTCTTCTTTCCATCATGGATACCCCTCACAGCCCCATGAGTGTGGGCAGAGATGTGCCCCAAAGCATTATCATAAAGGATTCATGCTCGACGTCCAGCCAGAGACCAACTCCAACCGTTGTAAGGAAGATCAGCTCGAGCATCTCCAGCTACATGACAGTTCAGCCCTGTCAGATCACTGTCGAAATCATACCAGATCCACCAGAGAACCCACCACCCCCTCCTCCTCAGCATTCGTGCTTACCATCCCCACCTCCATCTCCTCCGTTCTCTCCACCCTCACCTCCTCCACGATCTCCTATTTCAAATCCACTTTCCAATCCCCACTTTCAAAATCCTCAGACTACCAGTCCTCATTGTCCTGTTAGACAGCAAATTGCTCCCCCGCCTCCTCCACCACTTCCTCCTCCCTCACCCACTAGCAATCAGTCACGGCCAGTGATCCAGTTTGTACCAACAGCTCTACCACCTTTGTCCTCCCTTCGTCCAGTCTCAGAGCGAAAACACCCCCCTCCTCTAACCTCATCAGAAAACGAGGTTGGGAAAAAGGAGCTAAAAGGAATCCTGAAGAACATCCAAAATCTGGCTGACATTGAACGATCTATTGCCAACCTTTACAGCCAAGTAGACAAAAACTGCAAGGTGCCCAAGTTTAACAAAATGCCAGAAGCGAGAGAGGAATCAGATGGTGCTAACAAATGGCAAAGCACGGATCCAGGTGATGAGCAGAGCTTGCCAAAAAAAATCAACGCCAGCTGTGAAATTCAAAGTGATTTAACAAGTTTGAACTGTGCTGAAAATGGAGAAAGTCAATCAGACAGTGCAAAAGAGTTTCGGCCAATAAGCCAAACGAACACAAACCGTCCTGAACCTGCAGAACCTGGTGAACTCAATTCTTCTCAATCTACAATATTCTAACTTTTTATTTTACTTTTCTCTTTCATGTTTGTTTACCAATGTCTGTCTTTTTATATAATTTGTACTGGTTATTATGTGCGCTATCTAAATCCTGTTTATAATTTTGAGCAATTGTGGCAGTTTTTCTGCAGGAAAAAAAGTTGTTTTTTTAACTATTTTTTGTGCTGAGCCACTTTCTAAGAACATGTGAACAAATTCGGAACAGTACTTGTGTAATAATCTTAAGACTTGCAATAGAACCAAAGATTTTGTAAAAAGTGTCTCAAGTTCATTTTTTTTGGGGGGTATTTTTTTTATTTTATTGTAAATATAACGTAGAATTGATCTGTTAGTTAAGTTACGATCTTAGATTGGTGTTACATAATATTTAACAACCAAATATTGTTATTTTTGTTTTATCAAATATGGTTGACTTCAAAGTTGGAGGAGTTGGAGTAGGACAATGTGGGCTCCTGATGTAGAGAGTTGTGGTGCCCAGCACCCACTGGTTTATTCTATATATGCTAATTGGAATAGATTTATACTTAGGTACTTATCAACAGTTTTTATGCCCTAACAACTTTATTAACACAATTACAAATTTAGAGCAAATTTCTTGATTTAGACAATTCCTGTATTTCTTTTGTGTTCTCTTGATTATCCTAAAGGTAGGCTAAGCTGTAAACTTGGTCATAGATTCATTAAGACTTTTATCCCATGTTTCCCACTGATCTGTATTCAGAAAGATGCAGTGGTGTCTCTATAGACACTTGGAATATGTCATTGTCTGCAGCTGCTTCAGAATACATACATGGTTAAATGGTTTTAAACTGTAGAGATGTGGGAATCTGAGAAATAAGCAGTCTCTCACGGGTAACAACACTGGACAATATACACAAACATTGTGGAAATGTCTACTCGTGTGGATAGAAATGTTTGTTTCACATTCCCGTAAGACATCCCAGCTGCTCAGCTTGAAAAAGTAGTAACTATAATGTTAGCTCAATGAAAAAAAGGCTAATTTGAGATCTAATCAATTGTTATTCAAGGCCGTTGCCTCTGGGACTCCCAACAAGTGCTTCAATTCTTGTTTGCTCTCCTATTCCTTTGACCCTCTGACTGTGTTTTTCCTTTAGTTACCCTCGATTCTTTTTTGCAGTTAGCTCTGTAATGTTCTTCAATCAATGGACTCTGCTTGTTATTCTTTGTATTTGGATTCCATCAGTCCCTGCGATATACTCATATTTTTTATGTGCTTGTGTTGTCGTCTATTCTGTTCTTTTTGCGCTCGGGCTTTATTTTCTCAGTTTTTTAGTTTACGCCCACGTACTTTCGTGTTTTTGTTTAATCCATAATGCCTAAAGGCAAATTGACTTCTCATACCTCACATTCTGACCAACGTAATGTTTGATCCAACAAATGTTACCCCTGATGGGTAGATCAAAGCTCGGCTAATTCTATAATCCATGTTCACTACGTGGGGCAATCTCTTTTTTAAAGAGGTTATCAGCATACATGCTGTTTCTGTCAGTGCGTAAGTGTAGTTGGCCACAATGGATGCTATTTTTAATTATCTGTTTTTAAAATAATTTTGTTCAATTTGTTTTTGCTTATAACTCATGATTTTTAACAGGCCTAGTAAAAGCCTTTAAAAAAAAACATTTTCTTTTTTTTTCTGAAATACGGGTAACAACAATCAAAAGTATGTTTTGCGTGGTCACCTACCCATTGCTATCATAGGGTAATTTTAGGTAAACAATGACCAGGTAATATGTGCAAACCTGGTCTAAGTAAAAATCCACCAATTGCCTAAAGGAGACCTCTCACTATTTGAGAAAATGTATATTTTTTATTACAGTTCAATAAAATTCAATCTTCCATGTCCTGCATTTGGTATGCTTTGTTCAAAACAGTTCAATTAAGAATATATATTTAATACAGAAGGCCTTGTATTGTTTATATTATAATTGTATTTAAACGTTTAGTCTTTTGGATTAAAAATAATGCTACAACACTACACTTGAAGGGTAGCTAAAAAGAACGACCGTAGTAGATTGCGCTTACATTGCCCCTGGTAGGATATATTACCTTAAAATTGCGCTACTGTAAGACGGTTCAAAGCAGAATAAAAAGTGGTTTTACAAAATACATAAAATGTATGTTAAAGTAAAAATCTGGATTTTCATTGGATAAACTTTTTTTTGTAACAAAACCCTTTTCTTCTCATTTGCCTCTAAAATTTGGAGGTGCTTACTATATCACGGCTTTAACTTTGAACCATAACCTTTTGTATTTACAATGTTACAAAATAGTAACAATACCAGCATCCAAATTTAAAACTTAATGTATTTACATTGGTCTGAGTAGGTTAAATCTGGAGACAAATCGTTCAAAGCGAAGGAGCATACTGGGTGCCCCTCCTGTCAACTAAGCACAGAAAATTTGGCCCAATTTACCCACAGTCCATACACAGTACACAAACATTGTGTGATAATTCTCGATTTCTACTTCCACATCCTATGGTAAGATTGAAACTTGTCAAAAAAAATCTGGATCCATCTTACCTTTCATTACTGGTTTGGTGATCAGTACATTATCAGGTCATGTACAATGTTTTCAGATGGTTTTTCTGGATTTACTTTTTAATTTTAGGTTGGAGGGGGTTAGATAACTTTTTTTGCTAAATGTTAGTGTAATTAAAAAAAGTGATTACCCAGGTACATTTTTTTTTTCTCGTTTGTGAACATCATAGTCCAATTTACTCCCATATAATATGGGAGAGTTATTGTCTTAATGTGGTTCCACAGTGACTACTCTTAATTCTTTTTCAACATAGTTCTTTATTACTCATCTGAAGCAAGTCATTGTGTGAGGACTTCCTAAGGCTGGTTTCTGGGTTCTTTTTATCTTGATAGCACATGAAGCCCCAACGGGTAGCAGCCAAGCAAACAGGTCATCAATCAGATCCCATTCCTATCATCTGTTGTGCCTGGGAGGTGTGGCATATGGCTGTGCCCTGTCCCTGCCCCATGATCCCTAACCATAACGAAAGATTACAGCTCCCCTGTTGAATCTAACATAATTTCTTGGCCATATATCCAAGAGCATGAAAGTGAATATTGTTAATTTCACCACAATAGTCTGAGGTTTCAATTGAGCACCTTGTTTATTTGCTATTTATCTGACATCTGTTAGATGCCTCTGTAGATGTGCTTTTTTTCTGAAAAGCAAACAGTATAAAACATTTATTATTTTATGTCTGATGGACAACTTGAAGATTTACTCACCTCTGTTTAATGGTAAAGGTTAAAAACATGTGATGTTTTTGATGAAAGACAGTCCACAAGTAGCATTGTTGTTGTATCTGGTAATATAATATACAAATAATAATAATAATAATAATAATAATAATTACTCTGAGCACAATCATTCTTATTACACTGTCTTTGTTGTCTATGCCAGTAGCTCATCCATTCATTGCAGTGAGACAGTGAGGTAGAAAAAAATGTCTTTATCAGCATGAAATATAGGCAACCTTTTCAAAACCATATCTGCAACTCTCATTAAACAGATGAAAATGCACAGTAAGTAAAGCTACACATTCCTCAATGGTCTGCAGAAAAATAAATATAATAGTACTGTAGATGTAGAAGTTCATATATTTAAAATTACTCAAAATCTTGCTGCCTGTTAATACTCATATGTCTTTTTCCATTTTATTTTTTTATTGTGCGTTTACAAGGAGGCGTGGCCCGGGCAGACCGGTAAGCAGTACTATTCTTACAGTGATTATTTCCCAATATTCTGGCATGCAATAAATTAACTGTTTTGTTAATAAATTTAAAAAAGGCTAAGATAGGTAAAATAGTAGTTTTTAATTATTTGTTTTGTCAGAGTTTGTGTAAAAGAATCTTTTTTTTACAGATTTGGAGAGGTATTTTTTATTGGAAAAATTGTAAACTCAAAATCTTGAAATGAAAATGCATAATATTCTTTAATTGTTGTTGCTTTTTCGTTGCGTTGTTGCTTTTTTATTATATAAGGGATGTCATGTATCAACATGCTGTCAACAACCTCTTTCCTTTGATTCATTTCTATTTTATTCTTCTTAATGTTATCCTCAGTGGTTTATATTTTAAGCCTACCAGTCTACAAAAATTAAAAAGGCCATTCTGACTTTTCATTAAAAACTGTGAATTCTTCATGCTTTTTCCTTTTTCCTTGTCTATCCCTTACTTTCATTGCCTTACACTGTCACTGCACCGACCTTTGGCAGCAACAACAACTGCTGAGGCCATCTCTTCTGAGACCAGAGGTAGAAACTCCCCTGTTTTCTGTAATTCTTAGGAACTGCAGCCTTTCTGTTGTATACTCACTATACTGGGCTGCTCCCATCTCTCTGCTGTCTTTAAATAAGGAAAACTGAGTAATTTCTCTGTCTGCCTTTCTGAAACACAGGAACTCTCCATGGAGTCAGGCATCGACCCAGGCCAAGATTACTACACACAAGACTATTATAATTATGACCAAGGGTGAGCATACAGTCAATCATGTCTCTCATTAAGTGCATGGTAATATTTCCTTTAATAATGTCCCTATAATCTCTCTTTAAAGTAAGATCTTTCTTGAGGATAGGGGGGTTACATACTGTCTCTTCTCCAACCAAACAAGATAATTCACTGGGTGTTATTTTTGACACGGCTACCTACGGTCTTACATTGCCAATATATTCTAAAGGGAGAAGGGCATGGCACATGGAGGAAAAGCTGCTGCAGAAAAATTGTTATTCATTAAGCACACTTGCTCTTGTCACAGCTGACTTGCACCATTTTAGGAATTTGCAGATTTATCAAATCATGTGGGAACTTCTTGGCATTACATGATATTATCAAAGTCAGGAGATTTTACAAGTCACCTCCATTAATCCTAATTATTTTTAACATTATTAACAATTCTTAAAAAGGTAATAATAATATACTACTTTACCATTGAAGCAAGCAGTATTTTAGGACCTGAATAGAGGCTTAATGTTGAGCAATTTCATAAAGTTTTATGGTGTTTAATGAAAGAATCTATAAGAAAATATATTATAGGAAGAGTTTTCACAAAAATGGATGGAGCTCTAAAAACTTCAGTCTCTTTGCTAATTTGTATGCATTGTATTAGACTACAGCATTAAGTAAGGTGTGTGGTTAAGCAGTTTAATTTATTTTAGTGTGATCCAAATAAATGATATATATTTGGAAAAATATGCAATAATTACAAATTATAATTCTCCTTCACCCCATTCCCTGATTCTACAATGTAATTTAATTTTGCAATTTACTCATGCAATACTAAATTAATATGATAAAAGTATTAAATAGGAAAGGGGGTGCTTCAGTTGAGACATCTTGGGGGACCTGCTCACAAGTATTTTGTGTTGTTAAATCAGCTACTAAGTAAACCATGCATTAATTGCATATCATTCTCCATCCTTGGTGACCTAACTAAATTCCACACCTTCACAGCATTAGGGGGCTGAATACATATGCACAATTTACTTTTCAAAATTAACCTAAGTAATGGTTCAAATAGAAAAATAATAGAATTCAATGCTGAATATTTTCTTATTCATATGTGCATGTATGTTAACTGTATTTTTTCAGATATCACTTTCCTCAGTATGGGAGTTCGAGGAGGCTGATATCACCCATGTATGATGAATATGGTGAGGTGATCATGGAGGATGATGGATATTACTACGGTCCACCTGGCCAAGAGGTAGTACCTTGTAATGTGAATTTAGTAGCAAAAATGTCCACTATTATGCTGTGAATATTCAATGTATCATTTAAATTATATACAGTGTGTGACACACCATTATCCTGGTTATATAATTGCAAAATATCCTGCATAAAATATGACTGTCTTAGGGCCGAGGGAGAGGCCAGGCTGGCATGAGAGGTAGAGGTCCACCGAAAAGAGTTGCCTTTAGGGATCTGCCAGCAGAGGATGAACTAGTACAACCTCAGCCAGCAGAGGAAGGTGAGCCTTCTAAGGCGGCCAAGAGATTGAAGTCTGTCATGAAACTCAGCAAACTCCTGGCAACCAGCAAGGGAGGAGAGCAACCATCTGATGCCGGCCCTTCTGGCCCATCTCCATGGACGAAAGCCAAGATGCTCAAGATGTTTGGCGCTGGTAAGAAGGACAAGGATTATGCCAAACTGATGTCAGCCCGCCGTATTGACAGCCAGGAAAGTCTTACAGACAGACCGGGAGTTATTGGGCCAATAGATACCAAGTCGGATGCTCGCAGCCGGCTCAGCAAAGTTTTAAAGAGAATTACCATCGGCAACAAGTTGCAGGTCAGGAGGAAGTCACAGAGTAGCGTGAGTCATGGCTCAGCAACAGGCAGTGAGAAAGATGACGAGACTTCGCAAGCAGCCAGCGAGGATGAAAAGAAGTCTAAAGTGTCTATTAGTGTGACTGAAAGTGAGCCAGAAGGAGGTCCAAGTGGAAGCAGTAAGGAAAAAGACTCTGATGAAGAATTATCCGAAAGTAGTGTTGACAGAGATTATCTTAAAGTTGATTTAGACAGAGATGACACAAATGAAAGCACTGTAGACTCAGAGGAAGAGCCTGATGAAGAGCTCGGTGAGTCTGATGAGGAAAGCAAGTCCAAATCTGAAGAAGATTCAGGCAGCGAGAAAGAATCAGAGACTGAAAAAGAGTCAGAGTCAGAAAAGGAATCACTATCAGACAAATCTTCAAAAACAGAGAAAGAGTCAGAAACTGAGAAAGAGTCTGACTCTGATGAAGAATCCAGATCTGACAAGGAATCAGAGTCAGGAACAGCAACAGAAACAGAAAAGGAAACGACTACAGAAAGGGATTCAGAAACAGAGAGGGATTCTGATGAAGATTCCGTGGAAGAAGAGGCATCAGAAAGCACTAGGGACAATGAATCTTCTGCACGGACTTCGATCAGATCCTCTGCTACTGAGGCCACTAGAAGAAGCAGTGCTTCCACTATTGTTAGTGGGAGTGATAGTAAAGGTAGTGTAAGTGCAAGCCATACTGGCAATGGTAGTGTCAGAAGTGGTATATCATCCTCAAGATCAAGTACCATATCAACCCAGAGAACCAGCTCATCAAGAGGAACCTCAGAGAAGTCAAATGAAGAAGTCAGTGAGGCTGAATCAGGGACTGGGACAGCTAGCGACGCAGAATCAGGATCAGGGAGTGAACATTCTTCATCTCACGGGTCTAGCAAGAAAAAGACGTCCAGTTCAGACCTGAGCAAAAGATCTTCGACTGGCAGTCAGCATTCTTTTGGAAGTGAACTGAGTTCAACTGATTCCCAATCCACCAGAGAAAGTCGTTTTTCTCGAAAGTCAATCCTGAGTCATAGTTCAGAGGATGCTATCACAGAAGAGAGTGTTGAGGATGATGAAGAGGAAGAATCTGGGACTGGTGATGAGAGCAAAGACTCTACAAGTGAGGCTAGCAATGAATCATCATCAAGAAGGTCTAGTGTTGTGTCTGAAGGCCCGGGGCCTTCTACTCCCTCTCGTGGTCAGCCCTATAGTCCTGAGATCAGAAGCACTTCTGATGAGACATACGGAGGACTGTCCCCTATCACAGAAGTGGACGAGGATGCCATCTCCTCTGATAAGTCTTCAGTCAATGCATCAAAGGGGTCAGAAGGAACTGAAGAAACATCAGATGGTGATTCTGAATCTGAAGGGAGTTCAACAGCCTTCTAGCAAGATATGTTGTCTCTGTGAAGTAAGAGTGAATAAAATCAAATACCCTTGCATGGTATTGGAAAAATATTGCTTGCCTCTATAGTGTTTCTTATGTCTGCTTTTTCTCATTTTCCCTGAGTGGAGAAAAAGCAGATTCCCTGCTACACATTATCTGAATCTGACTCTTCTTTTTCAGTTTTGACTTTTTTCTATTTGATGTTCTCTCTGTGCTTTTTATGATTTTGCTTTTTGTAAAGCAATATAGTACTATGCCTACAGTGTGATTTTGCATGTTCTTTTTCAACTTTTCCCCCCTGAATGTTAATATTTATATTAACTGAAAATGTTTTACTTATGTAACTAGATACTTATTGTAAGTACAATGTAAGAACATATAGTTAATAATCCGCCCTTTTTGTTAAAGCATTTTTCCACTTGTCTACCCAGTTCACACCAGTATGTAATTAACATTAATGGCATCAAAGTTCAAAACAAAAAATCTTCCTGGATGTCATTGAGCGCCAAACTACAAAAATTAGTTTTAACAGTTGTAGCTACATTTTTTGTATGGTTTTCTCTCTTTAATTTCTAGAGCTAGCTGATTTTTGTGAATCAAAACAAAGTGTGCATACATATTTACTATTGTGGTGGTATCTTGCGCCAAAATTATTAGTATATTTTGTTTTCCAGATATTTTGTTCGTAAGCACGCAGGAAATTCCCAATTTAGCAAGGTTTATTTTTTTGTTTTCTTTTATTTGCATCTTTATCAAACAAACCTTCATATGCATGTGGAAAGGTGGTCCACCTTTGTATAGAAAATTAAATTTAAATAATTGTGATTGTTTAAAACCTAAATTGGCAATCTAGGAGAGGTATGGAAAATACCCAGCAGCAGACTGGACCAACTCAATGACTCAAAAACTAAAAACTCAAAGTTTTTAGTTGTTACTCTGTAACAAGCAACATGGTAAAAACACACATACATATATATATATATATATATATATATATATATATATATATATATATATATATATATATATATATATATATATATATATATATATAT
>JAVLVB010001296.1:349810-367957 GCA_032876305.1 Orestias chungarensis
TATATATATATATATATATATATATATATATATATATATATATATATATATATATATATATATATATATATATATTATATATATATATATGCCTACAGCAGATTATATGGTAATCAACCTATGACTCAGTTTGAAGGAGATTATCACAAATCCCCAAAAGGAAACTCCTCATAATAACTATCCGTCACAATTGCTTATTGCGAGCTTAGACCTAAAGGTCCAAAAGCCTGACTCAAAAAGAAAAGGAGCTATTTCTCTATGTAAGCATTTAGGAGGGAAATAGTCAGATGAGGATGTAAATATGAAGGAGCATCACAAAATCCTGACCCCAAATTAAAGAGAGTTGGAGAACACAGCTGGGTGGCTGGTGAAATAATAGCATATGACAAGCGCCCTCCATGTGACTTTGACTTTACCAACTGAATTCGATCTTAACTGCCCTGCAGCCAGCAGAGGGGCAGGTGGGGAAAGTTTACTTGTTTAAGGAGGGGACAAATGCAAGCGTTAAATATTAGAAATGTTGAGTTCCATCAGAGATTAGCGCAATTCTCTTCAAAAAGCCTTATTCTGTTCAAAATTGTGTTTATTAGGCGTTTTAATCTCCGAGACTTCATTTTAGCTAATAAAAAATAAAATTGGTTTAAAGTTTGAAGACTGCTTTCTTTTAGACACTTTAAGAGAAATCGATCTAATGGGTTCTCCTACTGTCATTTTTCTAAATATACTCTTTAGTAGGATGAAATAAATGTTGACAGTATGTAAACAAACCAAAGAAGCAAGATGGAGTACAACCTGATTCCATTATGTGATTTCTATCAGCAGGAGTGGGAGAAATGTTCACTTAAAAAATGGTCCAATGTAAATAGAAAAAAATAAAACAGATATCTCACTCATATAGTCTGGCAAGTTACAATCAAAAATAGTTTAAGTAATCTTAACTGACATTCAACAGCAGGAAAAAAAGTGTGTCTTTTTATATGATACATATTAATGTCATGTTAGGGTCTAAACTTATTGGTTGGATCTTGTGTCTTGCTCTCCAACAACATGTTTGGTTAGAAGAGGGAACATTGGGGCCAAACAAGGTTACAGATAATTTTGTCTTTATTTCTTTTTTGCATCCGTTAGAGCAGAGACCAGTTGTGATGTTGCTGCAAATTTTAGTAATTCTCACCCACATGTATGATACTTGTGTTCAGAAGATTCCACTTATACTGTAGATAACTTTCTGATTGGGTAGCTGTAGCTTAAACAAAACATTACACTAACATTTTAGCATTTCCCTAAAGGCATCTTTTTAAAGGACACACTTAACATTGCATATTGTATGTGGGATGGAGATAGTCTAAAGGAGATACAAAAGAAGAATGTAATGTACCAACAGCAACACACAATTTCCAGAATTGCGATGCTCAAGGTGGCAGCAATCTGGAGTAGCCCTCTTCTTTCTGTTCTGATTTTTTTCTTTTTAAACATATTTCATTGATTATTCTCAGCTATGGACATTTGCTATGATGCATAACCATGGTGACAAGCTGGTTTACAACTGTAGCCATTGATTACCTTCCAAAAAGCTGAAAAAATACGTTAGCCGCAACCACAAATCCCAAAAGAGTTCAAAAGGAAACGGCGTGTATTCAAAGAACAAGCAAGGAGGACAGACAGACAGGAGAAGTAGGAGGTTTAAACCACCTCTTCCATGGATCATCAATGTGAGATTACTGCCTAACAAGCTAGTTGTTGTGGACCCTCCGAGGATTGTTATGCAAAGAAGGATGATTCATAAAATGAAGAACATTTCAAACCCTGCGCATCACTTCATCAGAATATTCTGCAACAACAGAATGTCTTTAGAGGCTCCTTCACATCTGTAGTAATACAGACCGCTAAAAGAGATCATACTTGCACACGACCCTCAGCATCTACAAACCTTGAAGAAACACTGATTGAGCTCATATTAAGAGAGTAATTTTGAATTTGAATTGAAGTGGAATGAATTATGATCTCAAAGATTCAAACAGCAGAAAAAACACGGAGATTGTCTCCATCTTTCCATTTCCATTTCATCCACATTCTGCTGAGAATTCATGCAAAACTGTGTCAGTCACTGGGCTCTTCTGGCTGTCACTCACACGGAAAACATCCCACCATTTACTTTTCCCATCTAGAATTTTGCAAAGCTATACAAATGGATGGTAATAAAAATTGTGACGGCCTATAATCCATTTGCTTTTAAGCAGAGTCTCTGTAACATGAAACAGTACTAGCTTTTCGTGTTTGAAGGTTTTTATTCTTTGACACATTACTCAGATGCAAATTAGACCCTCTTGGGTTTTAATCTTCTAGGTAAAAACATTTCCAAATTAAAAAGAAGGTATGAAACAGTAAAACCAACGTTCCTTACTGGTGCCTTGACTGGACTGAAAAGATGTTAAATGTTATTTAGAATGTTTTTTTTTTTTTTTTTTTCAAAAGATGCTGTGC
This sequence comes from Orestias chungarensis, assembly GCA_032876305.1. Classification (NCBI taxonomy): domain Eukaryota; kingdom Metazoa; phylum Chordata; class Actinopteri; order Cyprinodontiformes; family Cyprinodontidae; genus Orestias; species Orestias chungarensis. The sequence goes on from JAVLVB010001296.1 coordinate 352,295, forward strand.
ATGTAGAACCACACGATGGCGCCTAATACCAACAACTGAGCAGACTCTGAAATGAGCATTAAAATGAAATGAGGAAACTTGAGTATTTACAAGTTTAGCACTGTCTGTAGAGTTTAGACAATATTCTGCTTGACCAGTGATTAACTGAATTAACATTCAGTCCCTTTTTTGGTGTTTTGTTAGGTTGATTTTATACTGAAAATTAATTAATTATATTTGATCCTTTTAAGCATATTTACAAAAAAATAGCATTAATATAAGAGTAAATTAATTGTATTTCCTGTCCTTATAGAAATATTGCTATTAAAGGTATATCATTGCTTCAATTGGTTTGACCAAATTATTTTCTTTTTTTTTTCTTTTTTTTGCTTACCATGTTGAAAACAACAAAACACTCCTCTTTTTATGGAGCAACGCTCAGACAGTGAGTAGAAGTCCATTATCATCTTCTCATTTCCTGCAGCTATTTAAAACTGCGTCTGTCCCAAAACAGGCGCCCAATGACCTCAGTCAGAGCTATCTGGGGACCAGCTTCCATACTTATTCAAGGATATTAGAATGTCTCTGACTGTTTTGCTTTGTTTCTGAATCTTCATCGACTGCCGCAAGTGTGCTGAGCGGGCACCCTATGACATTTTGCGACCCATGTCCTCTCAGATGCTTTTGGGCTTTCATAACTATATATTGTACATCTTGAGTGCATTTTAAAATCTGTGCTGCTCATTGTTATTTTAGAAATGAACTCAAGCACAAAGTAAGGTTTAACTGACAGAGAGTTTCCACACAAACACTCACGTACGCACACATGCCGTTGCTCTATGAGCCCAGTCCTCTGACATCTCACCCAAGGGTTATATTCTAGTCGAAATGTTAGGTGTGCTGTAAAGTACATGCTCCACACTGTCTGGCTCTGCTAATGAAGGGGTGTGTGACTGGTAGTCCGATGTTAGGACCATATATGCTGCACCACTCTAATGCTCACATCCAATTTCATTCTATAGGCGGGCCTTGCAAAATTATATTTATATATATATATATATATATATATATATATATATATATATATATATATATATATATATATAGTTTTTTTTCAATTCTTTAATTCTTCAAATTTCCATGTATTTGATTTAGATGTAACATAACACAAATAATCAAAATGATTCATAGCTTTGAAACTTTAATCATGTTGTGTTATGCCACCTTTTCATAGTCCATATCAATAGACTTAAAGTGTTATGCATTGTTTAAAAAACATCTCAAGCTTTGTCAGACTGAAACTGACTTAGTCAGGCATTTTCTATGATCTTCAAATTTAAATATTAATATATAACAAAGATTCTGAATTGGATTTACGTCCATACTATACCTGGTAAATTCTAACACATCTACAAGGATTTAAAGAATGGTTAATGGTGGAGCTTGGCTCTATGTTGAAGAGTGTTGTTTTGTTTGGTAACAGGGGTGTAAGGCTGTGTTTTGGGTTCAGCCTCCAACCTGGTCTCAGATAGTTTTGTTCAAGCATTGTACATGATTCTTCAACTCTGTCGAAACAGTTCCACATCCTTGTTTCACTGTTGGGGTGCTAAACTGATACATTCTGAAACAGATAGTATTTTGCTTGTAGGCCAAAATGCTTGTGGCAAAATTTGACATCTAATGGTTTTCATTTTGCAATTCAACAATCTTGCTGGTTTTCAATAAAGTAGATCATTTGGATTCTTGCAGCCCCTCCAGACATAACATTGGATGTTTTATATTTTTGCAAATTTGCATCATCTCCTGCTTGTTTTTTTAATGTTTTTTTTTGTTTTGTTTTATTTTCTGGGTTTGGTAGGTTTGGAGTTGTGCTAATCTCCACAGATACTCATCTCCACAATTTTATCCCTAACCTGTCCTCTTTGGGCTTTTTGATACTGCTGATATATATTTTTTCTCTATTAAAAAACAATATTGTACTATTAAGAAGAAAACATTTCCGACAGACTGACTCTATTAACAAATCATGGTATTTTTTACTGTATTTAGGAATAATAACAATAATAATAGGGTGAAAAAAGCAAATTTTTTAGATTTCTATTAAAAATACATTTTTAAATTACATGTCATTCTTGTATTCCATTCTATCATCATGCACTACTTTATGTTGAATCAGAATTTTTTATAAAATGTATGGGTGTTTGTGTTTTTAATAGGCAAAATGTGAAGAAAAAAATCTACACTTTAGAACGTTTTTTTTTTGTTTTTTGTGACAATTCACATTGTGCAGGTTTATTCTGAATGCTGTACATTCATAGAAATTCATCAAAGTATCAAGGGTCTCTTGTTTTTAAAAATACTTTTTTAAATATAAGTAGGTGAAGACAAAAAAAATGTTTAAAGGTGCTTTCTAACATTTTTTGTGTTACATTTCTTGTTAATTTTTCATAACTACACATCCATTTACAAAAATCCTGTTTTCTGTCGTTGCGAGTCTGACACATCAGTACTTGGCCATACTTGTCAGACTGCAAGCTTCAGCGCCCACAGTGTTAATGTATAATGTCAACGCAGTAGGGAGCCTTGTTAAAAAGCAATTAAGCCAAAATGATTTAAACATTGTGTGGTTTGGACACCGGCAAGCCCTGAGGTACGCTGCTGTTTTGTTGCCGTCTTAAACAGAGTATTTCACTGTCTGCTCACACAGCAAACAGCTATTTGTGTGAATGTAGCTGCAACCACTCTTTCCCACACCCGCCAAACCATACCAAACCACAGACTTCAGCAATGTGCACAACGCGCACACATGCTTTTGCACATACTCGTACAAAACACACACACAGACACACATTGAGAGTATTCACATGAAGAGTAATTGAGGGGTTTGACTAGTTTTTAGTGCATTAAAACAGTAGCTGCTTTAAATGATAGGGGCAGAGACATACTTGCACTGATGCCTGCAAGGCTGGTGAAAATGCCTGATTATTTGAAGAGGACGTGGCATTTGGTATCTCTCATTAAATTTCTTTTTTATTTAGTTGAGTTTGACTGAATCACACAGTTTAAGCTGTTCCTGACGGTAATACATTCCTAATCCACGGCTTTCTTTCTCTTAACACTCATTTCTTTAGCAATTTCAGTCACAAGCCTTTGTGCAAACAGTGTTAGACTCAGTCTTTCTTCTGACGATCAAAACATTACTGCTGACAGCCAAGAGTCTTTGCCAGCCAATTCTTAGGTATTAAATGGTTCTCCCTGTTTCCAAAGCAACAGCTCATCCTGTACTCCATGTAATAATTTGCTGTTAACTGTGCCCGACTCCCAGTAATTTTGCAGAAGTTACGTGAGCAGCCCCAAGTTTTGTTCTAATGGCAATTGTCTTAGACATAGATTAGTGCTAGGCCATCGCCAGACACATTTTAGCTGTTGGCAGATGTTAGCTTACACTCTGTGTGCAAATGTGCTCATCATAGCCAGACTGCTTGGATGTGGTTTGAAACATCTGTGTGGTCCACACTCCAGCTGAAGACAGACAGGAGAGAGACAGAGAGCGCGAGGAACAGAGGAAGGGAGGGGTTGAGTGAAGGGACCCCAGGTTTGCTCAGAAAGACTCCCTCAGTTTTTCCATCACTACTGTCACCACCACCCCAGTGGCGGTGTTGCCTGAGAGCCGAGCCAAAGGACAGTGTGCTGCAGATGTGAGGTCTGCATGTGTCTAAGGGCAATGAAGAGGAAAAAGCAAAACTGGCAGGGAGCTGTCAGTCTAGCAGATAACTTATGAAGCAGAAGGTTAGGAATGGTAATCATGGAGCTGCTGGCGGTGTAGGGCTGAGGGGAGCTGAAAAGAGTTTTGGTCTAGAGCTGTGGTCAACTATGCCCCACCACCAGCGGCAGCAATGCCGCAGCCCAGCTCCCTGCCTGTCTTCCTGTGGTGCTTATTTACGAGCCTGTTCAACCACGACGCAGTCCCTGTGTTAAACTGACTCAGGATGACAGCAGCCTAACTGTCTTGCCCTTTAAATCAAGCCTAATTGTCGCTTAGTGATGTGGAGACAGGCACTGGGATAGGAGACTGGGGTCTTTTCATTGGGGCCCTCTGAGTAACACATCAGCTAACACATCTATAGGCTTACATCCAGAGTCTTATTACTACCTGCTTCTGTGGCTATGGCGCCACTGATTTAGCAACGGTTCTGTTTCTTGGGACAATGTGGGCATGGCAGTAGACACTGTCCACCAATTAGAGCTGATCCGAGATTTTTTATGCAAGCCCGCTTTACAAATCAACATGTTTTCATACATTTTCAATATGCTTAGATGGCAGTTGTGCCTAAAACAGTTAGTATTAAAGTTAAAACACAAATAAATGACTAAATACAGTGTTTTGTTGGTATCTCTATGAATAAAAATAGGTACGCTTTCAACCCAAAGGAGGCAAGAGATGTAATGATGATTGTCACTGGTTTTGTATTAGCTTTTCTTTGATCCTTTGGATAGGTTTGCTGTTTACAACCTTTTCTGCTGGTGGCCGGAACAACCTAACCTAAGGCAACTCCTGTTGTTTGCTCTTTTATTGGTTCTTGCATTTTGATCAACCATGTAGAGGACAGAGATAAATAAAGGTTTACAAAGGATTAGTTTAGAATAATTGTTTTCAATCTGTGGCAAGTACCACTGCTGTTAATTTAGAAACTTTTCCCATTGACATTTTCAAAAAGTTGTAAAAGTATCCATTGCACTGCAAAAAAACAAAAACTCAACACTGTACACTGAACACATTTAAGAGGAAATGCTGCTGGTTTTCAATCTAGGTTTTGATGTCACTTCCCGATCCAAGTTTCAAGTCTGTTATATTAGTGATTAGCCACCAGCATTTCCTCATGTTTTCCTTATGACAACTTCAGTTTATTGAATAAATTCATTGCATTGTTGCTATGCAGATGATTCTGTGAACACATTCTTGTAGATACAAAAAGGTGCTTTAAATCAACTAATTTGAGTAATGTTTTTTTTATTGTAGCTAACTGATTTGCAAATTTTTTTGTCATTTTTTTGTGATAATAACACATTTAAGGACATGTCCTTGCATAGCTTAGGCGTTTCCAAACATGATCGCTTGTTATACTGTTAGATCCTTTCATATAATCTGTCAAAGCTTAAATTATGCCTTTGGTAGGCACTTGCTGGGCATGCAGCCAGAGTGAAACAGGACTTTTCGTGCATATGGTGATTTCTAAAAAGTATTACCAATACTGATTAAAGTGTATCATGTATGATTTTAGGTTTAAGAAATTATCGGTAATGTAGTTTTCTTATCAACAATACATTATTAGTTGAAGACATCCCAGTTTATCTAACCTACAACATACAATTGCTACTTTAAAATCAATAAACAGTTAGATACATGGACAATATATGTGATTTAGTGATTTGATTGGAGAATAATTCTGAAATAATTAATATTATACCTGCTCCCATGCTATAGTTATAGGATGAAGTATCAAAATATACTAGAATATGTCATCAGAAATTCAACCTTCGAATCTTGTAAAATGCTGTTACTGGCTTACATTTAAAAATGTTAAATCTGTGTTTCTGAGTTTATAACCATATGTTATATGTGTCAAAATACTTGTTTGGATGTCATACATGCAAATAATGCAAAGGATTATCGGTTAAGAGAGATTTATTCTCCACTAAACTTATGTTTTGATAGATTCTAGATGCAGTAATCATTAGTCTGCCAAAAAAACATTAGAAATGTTAATTGAACCACATTTAGACCACATTTTAATATCAACTTAATATATCTCTTACAAATGGACCATAAAAACTTCAGCGTTTCATTCTGGGTTTTGATCCTTAAATTTATAAAAGTTCATAAAACCCAAAATAGTCCTCAGCTGAATTTCTGTTTCAGCTCTCTGACCTTCCAGTGATGACTCAATGGAGATACATTTCTTAGATAAGTGGGCCTAAAAAAGAGCTTTAAAGTTGAAACACCAACACTCGATACCTGCTGTCTGGAATTGTTGTTGATTTCATTGCTGTTAAAGGAGTGGAATACGGGAAACAACTAGTTAATCCTCTGAGACTTTTGTCTGAACTAACTCTGCGGTAAACTAAAAGCAGATCTATTATCTCTTATTGGGGAAATTATATGCAATATGAAAGCAAACATACACTTCACATAAAAAGAACCTGCGTAAACACATTATTATTAAGTGCATTCCTTTCTGTGTGGGCTTACCAGCCAATTGCAATTAGATTTTTTCTGGGAGGAAGAAAAGATTAACCTCCCAAAGCATTTGCCTTGCCCAATACACATAATGAAAAAAAACTGTTTATTTTAAATGAGAACCTGCCTCTGTCAATAATCCACAACAGATCTCAGGTAAAGTCATTCAGATCACACCTATGGGATCTGTGAGAGGAAACAGGCTGAGGGTAAAACACTTGGCCACAAATCCCACGGGAATCCTTTTCTCCAGAAGTGTCTTCCCCTGAATCACCTGTTGCCCCTGTTCACTGTTTGTACATCAACCTCAGCTTGTTGCTCAACATCCCCCCCTGACACACAACACACACACGCTCTCACACACACACACACACACACGCACATACACACACACACAAGTTTGTATTTCTACCCATATTAGGACTTTGTATTGACTTCCATTCATTTTAATAACTGCTTTTATGCCTAACCTAAACATTTACCCTAACCCTACCCATTAGCAATATGTTCATTAGCCTAGCCTGAACCAAAGTTAAATTTCACACCACAACTGTAAAACTGACCTTCAACCCTAAAAGAAGGGGTCCTCCACATTAGGACCAGGCTTTGGCCACTATAAGGCCCATCAGGCTTCAGAAGGTTAGTGAATATGCCAAAGATGGTCCTAAATAGAATACCTTAACCAGTACACACACACACACACACACACACACACACACACACACACACACACACACACACACACACACACACACACACACACAAGGTTTCAGCTCCAATCTGCATGCTTTAGTTCTGTGCAAACAGAGATCAGCACATTCTCACTGGGCCGTGTCTCTGGCACTCATCAGGCTGTTTGTACTGCAATTTCCTCCCTAGTCTTATCCATGTTTTGTCCACTGTCATTCCAACAGGATTACGGGATGCTTTCATCATGCAAACATCACTGCGATGAAAATTAAAAAAGAGACTTTCTGGCTTGCTGCTTTTATCAAATGCTGTGTTACTCGTTAAACTAAATACTATTTTTCCCTGTAGTCTTATGTCCATTTATGAAGGTACAGCATGTTAAACAAAGCCCTTTATAACTCTGGAGGAGCTGCAGGCATTGGCAGCTCAGGTTACAGTATTTAACAGGACTACCATCATTTTGCAAGTGTGGCCTTTATAGAAGCGTCATGGCAGGAAAGCAATTTTTGAAAGAGAATATTAAAAGTCCCCTTTGCAGTTTTCCAGAAGCCATGAAAGGAACTCATAAAGCATGTGGAAGAAAGTTATTTTAAACAGACGAAATCAAATCTGAACGATTGGTCAACACGCAAAAGCCTGTATGTCAAATACTGTATGTCAGACAACCATTGCTGCACGTCCATTGCTGAACACACCATTCTCTACTATGTTTCAGAGTAGATAGATGTTTTTTTTTACAGCAGGGGCAGGAAAGCTGAAGAGTTTGAATCTAAATAGACTGCAACGACCTAAAAACAACACACACAAAAAACTTTTGAAGCTGTAAACACTTGAGACTGGGGGCAGTCACTTTACCAGCAAAACAACAACCTTAAATATACAGCTACAGTGAAATTGTTTTAGAAAAAAGCATTGATTGTGTTTTAATAGATCGTTTAAAGACAAAACCTAAATCCAATAAAGAATATATTTAAAAACTTAAAAACTGCTGTTCACTTAAGCCAATCTGGCTAAACTGGCTGATCAAAATTGCAGAGGATTGGGCAAGCCAGTATAACCTTTTACACAAAAGACTTGCAGCAAAGAAAGCATAAAAATGCAAATTCCCATTTCACATTTTATTTGTTGAATCTTAAATACATTTTAATTATCCCTTTATTCCATCCCTACCTCATATTAAATTGAAGTAACATAAATTGCAGCCGATGTCCACTAGCTAAAAATCACAAGAAAATTACAAGTGTGAGTGGAAGAACAATCTTTTTTTAATTATTATTGATAAAAACACTAACATGAATGTGTTTTATACAAGCTTTCAAAACTGTTGTCTATTTGATCTACTGCTTTGTTCAAGTTTATGTGGAAACTTTTTAATTTATTGTGCCACATAATTTCACTACTCCCTTAAAGTGCTTAAACATGCTGTATGAACAATTTAGGTTCTGCATGTGGGGCTCTGTGTGTATTCCTCATTCTAAACTAGACTCATGATGTCAATCTACTTAACTTCAAGCTTTTAGAATAAGTCATCAGAGTAGATTAAGGCTCTGTCTAGACGCAATCTGTGGTTAGTTTGTGTTTTCTCTTCATATTAGTTAAGGCTTTGGTGAGGTTAAGATTATCCTCAGTCCTTGGGGGCTCCAAACCTTTGGCCACTTGTGGTTCTAATCTGTGGGGGGAGATTTCAATTGATTCGGTCTTTGAAGAAATGCCCATCGTCTTTAAAACTGATGAGCTGTGAGTCGTCACGACTGCCCGGCCTTGCTGATGTGGTTTTAGGCCTGCCGCCTCCCTTCTATCCAAGTGCTGCTTTCATCCCAAGACAAACAGACACAGACATTACAATTAAACTGTGCTATTAAAGCAACAGGCTACTGGCAGATTAAGTGAGGAGAAATGAAGAGACTCTTTGTGGGGTTTTTTTGCTGGCAGTTGGCTCATTAAAGCTCGAAAGGTTTTTTTGTTGCTCAGGACTCTTAATTTTCTTATTAGCTAACATGAGAAGATTTATGCACACAGTCACACTCCTGGAAAAAACTGCACCTTTATTTAATTATTCTCTGACAGATTTTACTAAGCAAAATAGTCCTCAGTTTTGGCTTACAGTCTTTTTTGCATTTAGTTCCCAGTGTGAGGTATAGCAGCCCCAAAGAGACACAGAGGACTCACAGAGTCAGTCCTGAGGGTTTTTGTGAGTTAAAGGATTAAGATTATGGGGGAGGTTCTTTCAAATGACTGATGGGGCAAAATGTGAGAGGTAGCAATGCAGGGCAGGAGTCTGTGTGGCGGACCATTAGCAGCTTTACTCTTCAATCAGTGCAATGAAAATTGCCACTCGTGTCAAAGTAGATGTATTTACTGAAAGGAGGACAAGCAAGAATAAGAAGGGAAAAAAACAGGGAGGCCTTATGAGAGAAAGAGGAAGAGAGAGAGTTATGCAACATATTTCATCCAAGAGACAGACATCAGGTATAGTGACCAAAATAAATATACTGTGTGAGCCATATTTCTGGAAAAATTGGATTTAACTTTGAATTTTAAAATTAATGTCCTATGGGAATACCTGTTTTTTGTTTTTCTGTTTTTGTTTTTCTTTGCAGTTATGCATATACTATTGGGAGAATTGCAAAGTGTTTACGGTTGAGTCTGTAATAAACCTCCACCACAATTTACTGATGTATCTATATTTGTACGGGGTTTTCTTTTGGGATACAATTGACATATGTTTGCCAGCTTTAAAATGCTAATTATGAGATAATTTAATGTTAATTATACAAAGCTTTGAAAAGTGTAAGCTTGTAATTAGGTCAGGTCCTCTCTAATCACAGAAATACCAACTATATTAATGTGATTATTTGCTGTATCAATGAAGAAGGTCACATCTGTACAAGTTATTTGTACATATATACATAAATACAAACATACATACAAGTCCACAAAAGTTCTTATTGCCAGACTCCTGAAGTATAAGAAAGCACTTTGCAAGCTAATCTTTTATAGGGATTGGTTTAGTGAAAATTACTCTCTGCAGGAGCAAAATGATGTGGTCTGAGACCATGGTGGTCTTAACTATGATAATTTATTGTACAGTAGGTCTTTGCGGAAATGTGTATGTTAGGTCTTTTCCGCCCCTATCTTTCCAATTAAACTTGTTAAGGAGATCAAGAGTAATAAATAACAAAACCAAAGATCAACACACAGTATGTCATTTATAAGACAACCAACATACAAAATGCTAAGACTGACAACATAATTATTACCGAAAAACTAAATCTCAGTGGTGAAACATGGTGGTGGCAGTATCTAGGTGTGGGTTTCTTTATTAGACAGCTTTTCAAAAACAGATTGGTTGCAAGGTGGAATCCTAGAAGAAAATGTCAAAAGACACAAGACTTTGGTGCAGGTTTACTATCAAGAAGTGAAATGATACCACAGCTAAACTGAGCTGCAGGGGTACAATTTTGATGAATGTATCTTCATGTGTTAGAATTAGAAAAAGTTAAAACACTGTGGACTTTTTTTCAAACTGGCAAAATATGAATATTTCTATTGGAACTTGCATGATCTATAGCTGTATGTATAATTTTTATTTTTTATTTTTTCGCCAAATAAATAAGCACGTCTAACCAATAAATGGTATAAAACCGGAGATATGCCAACAGAACATCAGTCGAAACAGCATCTGGATTGATATCTTACTGTGATCGCATCATCAGACACTGCAATTTAATCAAAATTCTCTGTAAATAAGCTCTGTTGTCTAAAGTGGAGGCAAGCCTTGTAAGAGATAGCAGCTGATGCACGAAGGAATGCTTTTGGTCTTATAATTTTGTCATGATGATCCAGCTACAGACCCTAGTATCAAACAGTTTTAGAAAAAGAATTTTCAGCATGCTCAATCATGCTGTGAGCGTTTTCTTTTCTTTGGGGCTGAATGGTGGCGTCCAGTTCATTTTTTAACTATGTATAAAGTATATTACTTCACAAAAATAATTTTACTTGAGGAATTTAATAACCATGATGGTCTCTGAATATTTTTATTGAAATATTTAATTTGTATGTTCTACTGCTTACAAGCCTAAACGTTTTCCAGAGATTCTTTTTTTATATCTTTCAATTACAGTACCAAGTTACTTATATTGATCCTTATTAGCTTTCAATATTTTATGAATAACATTATATTATTTCGTAACTGCATGGTTGACAACTTAACAACAAACATGTAACAGGCACACTGGCTGTCAAGCGCAAGCGTGGTTATAATTACTGTAACGGAGACAGTAAATCATGACTCCATATGAGACAAATTTGTGGTGGGGAAAAAAGACCTGGTTCTTTAATTTTTTTATGGAGATGCAGTTAACTATAAAATACACATGAGAACACATGCAAAAGAACATTTTGATGGCAGAGAGACAGAGCGTAGCTGCCATTAAGAAAGGGAGAATAAATGTACAAGCCCTGTGTGTTCAGGGTGCTCATATTGGTGGAAAATCAAAGCTACACTGTGGGGCTGTTAAGGTGTTGTGCCAACATGGGATGGAAAAAGAGCTCCTATTTACTTAGATCCAACAGCTCACTGAAATCTATCAGCAGCATCAACATCTTGCCATAAAATAAAAACCCTTTTGAAGAAAGGGCTGTTCCAAGGCTGATTGTGAGCCTTTGGCTTAGTACTGAAGTACGTACTAAACATGGATTTACAAGGAATACAACAAGGTATAAGTTATAAACATGAGTGCAATAAGCTTAATTTCAAGGGATTAATGTTCTTCTGTAATTTGCTGGCTGGGAGAAAACACTGTTTAAGAAACACTGCTTACAGTGCTAAAGGTTGATGCTCAAGATAAAAGACGATTTCTTTACTGCATTTAATCCACCATGAGTTTAAACATCTACACTGCCCAAACCTGCACTAGATTGTTTGACACTAAATCAAAATTGAATATATTTATTTTTGTGAAAGCGCGAACATGCCCCAATTTCCAGACCTCTATGAGAGAGGATAGACAATGCAATACACACAAAAAAGTCAGAATGAGATGATTTTTTTTTGGTATAAATTGCTGTTAAACATGTATGACCTAAAGATACTTGTTCTCGTATCTTGTCAACATGCTAAAAGAACAGGATATATTTCTTCATTAATTGAACAAAATCTAAATAATTGTACCTTTCTTTTAAGTACAGTTGCTACAATCTAAAGTTGTTGGCATTCTCCCAAACATGATTACCACATGCTCAGATATTTAGGCACCACTAAATGTAACTGTAGCATATGATCTGTGTTAGTTCAGCTTTCTGAGCTATCACAAATCTTATTTTTTCTTTATCCTCAACTTGCATGCTGGAACCAATCCCAGCCAAATTAGGTGTTCCCTTTAATTCCCTTTTAGATATGATCAATCTTTCCTTAGTAAATGGGTATGTACCACAGGCTTTTAAGGTAGCTGTAAATAAACCCTTACTTAAGAAACTTTCTCTTGACCAAGAAGACTATAAATTACAGACCTATATGTAATCTCCCTTTCTTATCCAAAATCCTTATAAAAATGTTGTGACAATCTGAGCAATAATGACCTGTTTGAAGAGTTTCAGTCAGGTTTAAAAGCTCATCATAGCACTGAAACGGCTCTACTAAAGGCCAAAAATTATATTCTTGTGACTTCTATCTGTTCTAGTTCTGTTAGAGCTCAGCGCTGCTTTTGATACATTTTTGAGTCGATCACAATTTTCTCCTAAAAAGGCTTCAAAACTATGCAGGCATTAAGGGAATAGCATTTAGCTGGTTTAAATCTTATCTGTTCATCTAAATGACGAATCTTAGTCCAGGGAGATGCTAAAAAATTAGTTCATTAGTTTGTTACTTCAAGGCTGGACTACTGTAATTCCTTACCATCAGGAAGATCATAAATTTCGTAATTTAGCTTCCTTTCACTGGCTACTACCCTGAATTATTCCAAAAAGGTTCAAGATTCTCCTCCTAACATTTAAAGCAATGAATAAAGCCATCTTAAACAATTAGTCCATAAGGCAGATAGCTTACCTGTAACACAAGGTTTAAAACCTTTGGTTTTTTAGAAAGCTTATATTTAAAAAAAATACAGTGATGTTTGCGCAGTTGCTGGAAGACTAGAAGAGAAGGAGGAGGTATGTGTGTCTGCATGGGCCGATCCAGTTGGGGATTATTTAGTCCAGATGGATGCTTTTCCTTGGCTCTACTTTTCTCATGCCTTATCCCAAAGATTAAGGTATCCTGAGCTATCTCTGTAGTACAGCTGCTGTTTGTGGCAACAAAAGTATATCTTTTTTTTGTTTTGTTTTTTTCTTATCTGGCACTCTGTCAATTAAACTCACTACTCCCATTGTAATTAGGGCAGTCAAAAGTTGTCAGCAACACCATCTTGAGAATTTCACCCAAGGAAAGCAAAAACAAAATGCACAGGTTCAATCCAATAGTAATAAGGCAGGAGACATTACTCCACAATTTGAATAATAATAATAATAACAAATCAGATTTAATATCACCATTGCTGGGACGCAGGCCCGGACTGGCCATAGGAAGAACCAGGAGAATTCGCGAAGCGTCTGCCTATTTCTCTCTTTAAAAAAAAAAAAGTGTGCGGCCATCAGAGAGACAGGCCACTTAGACGCTACTCAGGGCAGCAGCATGGAGGGAAAGATGATTGCTTTATTTTGATTAAGACCCGCCCCAACAGTATGTATAAACCACACAGGTGTGGAGGAAGGGGAGTGGGGTGTGTCTGGTGCGGGCAACTAGCGCAGCTAGCGAGCGATGCTAGTGAGAAGAAGCAAAGGACTTTGTCTCGCAATGGGGATAAAGATAGAGAACAGGCGGCTCTAAGAGGGAGAGAGGCAAATAGAAAAAGGTGCTGGAACAAGACGTCGCACAAAAGTAACAATTTATTCAGACCCCACCACCCATGGTGCCATTAAAAAAAAAAGATGCAAGTAAGTTATAAAAAACAACAAAAAAAGAAACATGCACACAAAAATGTTGGCACTAATATTCTTTTAAGGTTTAAAATATTTTTTTCATTTAAAAGAATACTTGTACCAACATTTTGTTTTTGAAGTTTAAATACAGTATGATGTCCAGAGAGCCCAAATGTTCTTGAGCTGTAAACATTCAGTCTACACAGTGTAAATATGGAGACTATATACTGTAGCTTTAGCCTTGAAAGTAAAATAACAATTGGGATTTTAAAATCCCTGATTTACAAGCCACATTAATAATAATAATAATAATTTCTTTATAAGTTATTTATTTTTGCAACAAATCAAATCAAAAATACTTTATTTATCAAAAAGCAAAATTAAATTAAAAAGGGAAGTTAGATTAAATGGGAATAATAATAATCTTACCATTATCATGTATATGAATCAAGGCTAAATCAGTGAGACATAGGTAACAATATCTCACTGTATGAACTATTGTGTATGGAAAAAGACTGTGTGCATATGTTTGCTATTAAAGTTGTTGATAGTGATGAAACCGTTCCTGCTGGTGCTTCAGGAGAAGTAGAGCATTTGGGAGAAGCTAGCATTTGACATAAATGGCTCCAAGCTGTAATATTAGCTTTCTTGGCGCTATATTGATATTCTATTAAGTGATTTTGTTGTTTCATTTTTTCTATCTGTTGCTAACTTGCTGTTATGTTTCACAGCTCAAACATGAAAGTTTGTGTATTCCAACCTTAGATTTACTGCAGTTTGGGATTCATTTGTATTTTCCGTATGATGATGTGTCACTGAGACAGTTAATATTTTCATATGATAGGACTCTAAAGCTCTAACCTTGGAACTGCTTATTATGTAAAAATTTATCTTACTACTATCGGAAATACAGAGGTAAAGTTACTATATACTTGAACCTTAGAAATAACAGAAGGTTACTTCACTTACATGACTGACCCCTGGTCTGAAAAAATCTCCCAGTCCGGCCCTGCTGGGATGGGGAATTTAAATTGTGCGGGACTGAGGAATACCAGCAGGGTGAAAAAGGTCTAAACCGGCTAAACAATTACAAAAAAAGGTTGAGTTTTTTTGTTTGGTTTTTTGCTTTGTTTTATTTTTTTCTATTTGTGACTGAAGTCTCTTCAAACCCCCCTGTCGGTCATGGAAGATGGTTGCTCATACTGAGCCAGGTTCTATTGGAAGTGTACGTTTTTCCATTCCGCTGACGCAACATGAAAGAAACATTAACCTCAAACAAATAGACATAAAACATAAAAGTATTAAGGGTCAAGTAAGGAGCTAAACACTATAGCTGTAGAATAGTGAAGCAATGAAAAACAATGGTGAATGGGGCTCTTCCAAAATAACCAAAAAAGAAACTGGCAACAACAACAAAAAATAATAAAAACAACAAAAACAACCAAAAAAAGCTAATAGAGAAATAAAACAGTAGGACATCCCTCAAAGCTGCAGCAGCTTCGGTATCACACCCTCACAGACTACACACCACACTTCCTTCTACAGATGTGTGGTGGAGAGCATCTTGTGCTCCAGCATCAATGTGTGGCATGGAAGCTGCTCTGCTGCAGACAGGAAAGCTCTGCAGAGGGTGGTGAAGGCTGCACAGAGGACTGTTGGAGTCAGCCTCCCCAGCACCACAGACATTTACACCTCCAGATGCAGGAAGAGGGCCTCCGGCATCAGGAAGGACCCCACACACCCAGCACACTCACTTTTTGTCCCGCTCCCCTCAGGCAGGAGGCTGCGGAGCATCAAGT
>JAVLVB010001296.1:383531-395422 GCA_032876305.1 Orestias chungarensis
TTTAAAAGGACAGAAAAAACAAGCAGGTACATTAAAATGTTTGGGTGTTGACCAAGAGAAAAGAGACTGGGGGAGTAATGTGGCATGAAAGAAGGTGGTGAGTGGCAAAAAGCTCTGATTAAGGCCTGATGACTGTTAACGGCACAATGGTTGAAAGTACCGGAGCAATTAATGTGCTTTTGTCTGAGAAGTTGCAACCCCATTGAGTTAACCTTTGCCATTACACAACAACTCTGGCTTTTGATGTTTCCAACCACAGATACTGTAGATGTCTCAAAGCAATACACTCATCTCCCATTTTGGAAGTCTTAGAACCATGGCCCTCAACCTGTGGTCTTTTTGATGCATTCATTATTTTATTTTTATTTATTTTTTGCTGAAATCTGATTTTCAGAATTCCTTTTGGAACCACAAGAATGGTTGGTAAAGTTGGAATTTGAACTAAAATAGTCAAAGACCCAAGTTCTTTGCAGGTTCTTAGTTAATAATTTGTTTAGGGTTTTTTTGTGGGTAGTTTGCACTAAACCTGGCCATGTCTATCTCAATAAATCAGCCATAGAGTAGTTGAATAACGGGTCAAATCTGGTCCCCGCTCTTGTCTTAGTCTCAATGTGCATCATCTATTTGTGGAAATGTGTTTGTGCTGAAAAGGGAGAAAATTACATTGCTATCATTTTATATTGCTATTAAAAAAACAAAACATAATAAATCTCATTGTTTTTTGAACTTGCAACCAGAGTTTACTTAACTATAAGATATGACATAATTTCCATTTCCAAGCTCGGACTTTGGTGGAAAGATTATGGTATATTAGTACTCAACACAGAAATTGTCATTAGATATCTAAATACAAAGAACTGTTTAGATTGTTTTAACTATTTATGTAAAACTTGGATCTGCTAAATATTTTCAACCCAGTAAACCATGTTCATGTATCAGGTTTGATCCATTTGGATTTACAAACTCATAAGCTGAGTTGACACTTGAGAACATGTTTTTTTATTTGTTACCATGTTCTGTTTTGAAATTACTGTCAGTACCTTGGAACTTGGAAGAATGTGGAGGTGCTTAATAGAAAAACATGAGAAACACTCTTTTGTCATTGCATTCACCAGCTCAAAGACATCTGTAAAAGCAATAGTCTGTCTGTGCTAGGCATTCTGAATTAGATAGTCACCAGCAATTCCTGCTGATGGTATGCACTTATGTTGGGGTTTGCCCGACATTGCTTAAACTGTCTTTCTTTAGATAGAGCTAGAAAGTTATTTTCACAGAATACTGGTTTGGCGGTACTCTGCTGTCAGTCATCTTGGCTAATTTACTGTGACTCCATAAAGTTGCCATCATTCTGTTGTGCGACTGAAAACAGTTTATTCCTTACTGAGAAGTAAGTCACTTTGCTGAAGTTTCAACAACCGTCTCACTTTGCAAAAGCATTTTTTTTTCAACTTCTTCGAAACTTAAATAATGAGTAAATTATATGCAATTATATTTGCAAGACATCTTTGCTCAGTGTGCCTGTGGCTGAGGCAGACTTTACATAGAAGCTAGGAAGTGTTCCAGCCCTGGCGCTGGCGCTGGCTCATGTCTCAGCCTCAGGCCGCCACCAGCAACCTTTTAGACAAACCATTATGAGGAGTAGGCATTTTTCTCCCTTGCATCTGTTTGCCCCCTGCTTGTCTGGCAGACATTGCATGCTGGGACATTTATCGTAAAAACATTGGTCCGATTATTAGTTCCCATTGAAATGATTACAGCTGCATAAGTAGAAAATATATTGCACCTGGAATAAAAATAGTTATAATGCACTTGAGGCTTACAGGTGGTATTGCTGCCAGGATCTGATATCTATCACTAGGTTTTCTTTCTGTGGAAAATGAAGCAGCTTCACTCACTCCAAACCAAACAGAGGATTTATATCATAACATTTAATAAATTAAATAATAAAAATACCTAAAATGACAAGAAAAGCCCTTACATTTATTCAATTAAGAATGAAAATACTTCAGTTTAAGTTAAAAGTTACTTAAGTATTTATACTCAAGATATAGATATATTATAGATAATTTTAGAGACCAAATATATACACCCCGTTAGTAAATGAGACTAGGGCATACTTGAATGAAATCAGAATCTTTGAATAAAATTTTAAACTGTCTTTAGTAAATACTATGATGGAAGAATAACAATGACAAATGTAATCAATTATTAATCTGCTGTACTTTTTTGTCACTGCACATTTGTCATATAATATAATACATTTCAAGATACAACTTTTAAAACAGTGTAACCCAACAAAAAACTATTGTCCATATAAAATGCAAAATATCAGCGATTTTACTGCTCACAAATACTCACATCACCCCATCAAGAACCAACATCCTTTCACAACGTAATTCACTTTTCTAATACGCAGTTTAAATTTTTAGCAACTCATCGTCTTTATGATTAGATGCCTAAATCCATAGAGTTGCTGCCATATAATTTGATAATTAACCTTCTTTCTTGTCAGTGTAGCTAATAAAAACGTCTCTTTTACATTTTTTAAGAGTACAATAAGTGGGGTGACATCAAGTAATTTAATGCTTAGATTTATCAATGGTACTTTTTTGTCTTAAATTATATTTAAGATTAAGTGTGTAATAACCCTCTTAAATAATATGCAATTCACAGAAAAAAAAAGATGGTTGAAGGCAAAAAAGGAAAACCCAAGATATCAAATAAGATTACAAATATAAAGAAATATATATAAAGACGATATCAAGGAAAATATTTTTACTAGCTGGTCATACTGCAAGGCATGTAATGTAGAGAAATCAAAAAATTTGTTTCTAACTGTTTTGATTTTTATTGCTCCATATAGGAGAAATAAAATGAAGGAAAATAACATCCAACCAAACCAGAGTGTTAGTCATTTTAAAATTTGCTTCAGCAGCCCATCGGTGATAAATCCAAGAGGTCACAGAACAGCTTAAAACATTGTTTAAAGCACTTGGCATTTTGTCAGTTAAAATCCGTGTGAGACTGAGCAACAACAAAAGGCCAGTCCGAAAAATGACAGTCAGACATGGTGATGTTAGTATTATGGTCTGGAGCTGCTTTGTTCCATTAAGGCCGAAAGTACTTGCTGCAACTGACAGAACATTGTGATTGATGAAACCCATTCATCAATGACAGTGATCCAAGGCCTGCTAAAAGACTTTTTTTTAATCTGAATGCCTTTAAAATAAATTTGGTAGTGTCCTAGTGTAAATCCCTGATTTAGTTCAGAATGAGATGATGTAGGGTGGCTGTAGACAGACACTAATTCCCTTCTAAATGAATTACATAGAGAGGCAGAAGAAAATAAATTGAGCCTTTTTTTTTAACAGTGACACGCAGATTAGGATAAATCCATTTGTCTTTCTCAGTTTCCCAGAGGGATGTTTATATGAATACATCCAGAAAAGCATGTTTGTCTAGTACAACATTGTATTTAATTTTTTTGTGAATGAATAGCTTCCCAATAATAAATCCTCTCGTGTAATTTTAACCAATTATTTTGTGTCAATCTTCCACCTCTTTTTTTTTTAGTTCAGCCAGAATGTTAAACCTAAATCCAAGGTTTTCAAAGCACTGAGCTCAGCAGATCCGGACTCCTTTTTCCCAGAACGCAAACATGAGTGATGTTGATGTTCTCATCTCCCCAGCGGAAACAGTGCTTAGGTCTTTGAGTTGGATAAGGATGTACACAAAGGCAGAAAAAAGAGAGAGGTCGATGCGGAGTGCAATACAGCAAACAGAAACAAAGACACAGGAAGCAACTAAGAACCTAGAGCGTAACATGAAACCAAATGAAAGCACAACGCGTCATCACCTCGATCTGTGAAAACCTTGTTTGCTCTGTTGTGTTGACATCACTCAGGCCGTAAATTAGTGGAGCAAACCTGCTCTACACCTGCATTCACACACGGAACGCATTGTGCTCAATGATGTCCTTTGTTTAATTATTATTTCCCAAGGATAGAGAGATTACCTACCTTGCTCAATCAAGCTGATTGTCATAAGTCAAAGATCAATAGTAAGCATTGTGTTTTATTTCTAAGACGTGATCTTTGCCAGCAACCCCAAGTGTTACACATCCCCAAAACATTTTTTACATAAGATCTTGGTTTTGATCAGAACACACATCCCAGAATTATGCCATCTTTTTCATCTGACAAAATAATATGCATTGCACTGGTGCGCTCTGCCTAATTTCTTTTGCCTTTTGATCCGTGACGGTTTACTCATGACTTTTGCTGTTACATTTTGGACAGTTGTCAGGAGTGGTTGGCACCAAAACCCAAATAACAACAACAGCCTACCTTCATACCAAAGACGATAAAAGGCTTATAATGACTCCTAGATTATGAGCGGAGATAGAACATTCCTTTTTACATCCGTGATAAAAAAAAATTACTGGATTTTATAATCCATGAAATGTTATCTAAAAGCAACTCTTATATGCTTCTTCATCCAGATCAAAGTACTGTTTGTTTTGGTTTATGTATTCTTACAAGCTAATGCAATGAGAAAACATATAATATGCACTAATCTGTGATATATAATCATGCTTAAAACTTGTTATAACTGGCAGTTACATAAACAGGACACATGCCGGGATACGTGCTGTTTATACATCTGCTGCAGCTGCTTACCTGTCATGAATAAGGAAAATGCACGAACGTAGTGCCAATTCATTCTTAAGGTATGAAAAGATCAATTGCTTGCCAAAAAAAACAAAAATACTTTTGTGACTAATCAACATGACTTGCATTTTCATAGGAGCTCATATCTTCCTTATACTCCTTACATCTAGCTAGTAGTATTGAAGATGTGTGCAAGTCTTGTTGACTGGGAGCCAATCTTAAATAAAAACTCACCACCTTAGATATCAATGTGCAAGAAATCTGATTTTATTCAAATATTGAGTTCAGCAAGAATATACCATGATTGGAGGTGTTTCTGGGGGTAAGGTGTTTTTTCTTCTTTGTTTCTGATTGTGGGGCAGATTCTTGAGGCTAGAGTAAACTTAATTCAGCAGCAACCTGTGCTCAATCCCAGATTTAAAGCAACTAGAGGTCTACCAGATGGTTCTTATTTAACTTATTTGTATATATTCTGAAAGTATCAATACTACTCTAAGAAATTCGGGAGATCCGCTTTCTGATGGCTCCACCATTCAGGCCACTCTAATCTGTAGAGCATGCCTGGCTACTCTCTCACGTTGTGTCTGCGATCCTGCACTGCCTCACAATGAACAATACCTGTTTCTCCTATAGGTTCATGCACAATAATTCTTATATAAATTACTTCACTCACACCTGACATGTAAAATCATATTAAGGTCAGCTGGTAGCGTACCATCTTTCGATGTTGGGATAGTGTATTGGAGCTGTATGTTGAAATGTCTTTTGTTGAGGCATAAAGTTCATAGAAGCCATGGTACCAGTGGCATTACAATGACCTGTCAGGTTTAATCGTTGACACAAACCCAGCCTGTCCTGCCCAGCTTGAGTTTTTCTTATGACCAAAACACACAGGTGCACAATGGAATGAATACTCCTCTGCCAAAGTTTCCGCCATTCCTTAGACTGAATCCCAATTTGCTGCCACTGCAATAATGAACAACCGAGACACCCATGTAAAGGTTTTTTGGCCTGCTAAATTCAGTCCTGGAACTCTGTTGCTCTATCATTCCTAGAAGGTCACCTATGTTACTATACAAAATGAAAAATTGTGTCATTTTGTGAGAATGTGTGTTGTTTAGACAGATGTTTAAACTACCAAATATGCAGTGGTGTGTAAGATACATGTTTGTAGATGAGCTGATTCATTCTGCTAGCATAACAACAACAACTCAATATGCATGTGTAGTTGCATTCATAAATTTGTAAAATTCTGCAAAGCAACATGTGGCAAGACGGCTGTGTGTATGTTGTTTTTTTTGTTTTCTTTTTTTCTGAAGTCCACAAAATGTAATATAGCTATGTGTTTGACTACACACGCTCACACGAACATGTATAAATATATAAACACAGCCTTGTCGTCCTTCACTTGGGGCACATGCCTGTGGCCTGACAGTCTGTGGCTGGTGTAATGATGACAGGCTCACAAACACAGAGATTCCAGGACCACCACACACATGACTTGGCCGGGCCTCCGTGTGGTATACTGTGCTGCTGACAATGCTCCAATTACTCCCAATTACTCTGAAGAATGGACTTTAATTTTTTTAAATGGTTGTGTTTCAACAGTAATAAAAAATACTTGTGTACAAGAGTAAAAATAGCATACCACAATGTGAAAGTGCTCCATGAAAGGTTAATTGTAAACATTATCCTCGGTAGCTCTAATAATAATAAGCTACTGTTTTCCGTTCACTTTTATCATGAATAGTCATAATGGAGATGTACAGTGTACAGTAGTGCACAAATTTTTCATTATTTTGAGAAAACCAGACAATTTCAAGCACTTCTGACGTCACAGTCGGTTAGTATCTTACCTGGGGCAGATGTCTATCTTTGCGCTGTCTTTTACAATAAGTTTATATTAGAGTGTGCTGGAGGCTAAAGGTAATAGCTAACACATGACTAATCAGGGAGAAGAACTATGTGATTGTCTGTCATCGTTAAAAAATCTGTCCCAAATGTATTACAGCAGTTCATGCAAACACTATTGTTAGATTTTTCAAAATGCTGCAATGAGTATAAACACTGATTATTTAGTTGTTGAGGAAAAGACTAACAACTTTATTTAAACCATCACGGCTTTTGCTTTACCTGATTACTATTTGGGGACAAGGAGCTGCAACACCACCAGTGAGGATTTCTCTACAAAAAAAAATATATATATATATTAGCTGATATAAAAGTAGGGCAGTCAAATTTATGTTCTTTGCCAACTGGAAACTAAAATATATTTTCAAACTAGAAGCTTGTTGTTGACGCACTAAGACGCCTGGGTTTATTATGTGAAAAGATTAAAATTATACATTTCTCCATAAACAACCGTTTCTACTGGGTGGTTACTTACTCAGCAGCAGATGATTACAAGGCAAATTCAGGTAAGAGAGAGTACATCACTAATAATCCTCCAGAGTGAAACACATACCTAATTTTAAATGGACCCAAAAAGCCCTTTCTTTCAGATTAGCTGTCAGAAATGATCAAAAAACATGGGATTATAAGAGAAAATTGTTTAGTTTAAGTAGTGTTAGTTTATTTATAGTCACATTATGTTGTGCTTACGCTGACTATAAAAGCTTTACAAAGCCTTTTATCATGTCATTTTTCTTTCACACAGGAAATATTTCTTCATTAGCCGTGCCATTAATCATCAGAATCTGTGTAAATAAATGGCCAATCTCAACTAATCTGTATTTACACTACATTACACCAAAAGAGTTATCCACTCCAAGTAAGATTTTAACTTCTTACAGTCTTTGAACATAACCACACTTTGTAAATTCTGAACAAAACCTTTATCGTATATATTTGGAGATTGAGAGACATAATGAACAATTCTTGTCTGAATCTAAACAGATAAGGAGGTCATCTGCCACACTCAGTTATCAACAGAGTCTCGTGTTCCCTTTGATCTGACAAGAAAATCAAGCAAAAAGTACAGTCATTTTCTCACCATCTTCTAATCTAAACAGGTCTAATTACAGGCAGCCATGTGAATTTGAGAGCTTTTATTGCCTATATATTACAGCACAGGGATTGCACACCATGTCAGGAAATAGACCATGCTGTGCAACTGGAGAGATTACAGAGACTGAGAGGCAAGATCCTTTTGGGGTTGCATCACACACAAAAAAGTAAGTGCTGTTTTATACCGTATATTATGAATGCTGGTGCAGATTGGGTAAGATGGAGTAATTAGAGGCTTTATACTGAATAGGCAGCTCTTTATTCTGCTACATAGAAACAAGTCATAATTAGAAACTATCCAATGCCAAAGGTTTAGGTTACAAACACTCACAGCAACACACATACCTTATTATTACCACTTTGGTGTTAACATTTGATGTGACCACATCCTGTTTTGTATTCTCCATGTGATGTAGCCCTTACAAATCACACTTACAATTCAGTACTGTAAAAAAAAGACTATTTGTTCTGCAGCTGTGAGTCATTAAACACTTGGTTGTCAGTTTCTTCTGCATATTTTGACAGCTGTTACTGAATCTGGGTCTTCTGTAAACATTTAAATGGGTAGTAAGATGTCTTATGATGAACATTTAAGATTATCTTTTTTATATGGCAAATTGGAAGCAATGTTTTTCACATAAGGATCAATAGTGGTGTGCCTTCTTCTCCCTTCATTGCCTGTGTAAATAGTTATTGGCTTTAGCATAAATCCAGTGAAAACGTAACAACTGATTGAAGCTAAGCTAAATACCATTTAGATAAAATACAACATTTCTAAGACTGGAGTTGTTGAAGCACAGGTGCACTTTAGTCTTAGTTAACCTATGGGCCTTCCATTGGGACCAAATATTCAGAATTTATAATTAAATCATAAAGTGGCATGAGGTTTTTAAGATCAGATTGGCTTTTGAGAAACTACAAATTAATTTGTGTTAAATTCCAGAATCAACTAATTTATAATAACATTAAATTAAGCAGCCAAGAGGGTTAAACAATGAAGATCATCAGAACACTTACCTGCAATAAATGGTTTAAACCCAATTTCTTTGGGGTTAATCATTTCTGCAATACGTCTTAGGAAATGATGGACGGCAAGCATGAGGTTTATCCTGAGACATTTAATAAAACAAATATTCACATTTTCTTTACATAGTTTCTTATAAAACAATATATTTTAATATATTCATATGTAACATATTTACAAAAACACACAGCACCATATCATTTATAACACTGGTGTTGACTTGATTCACGAGGACAAATAAGTGCCACCGACAGGATATTATTTACACTACAGTAATTTACTGCAATAACAGTGGCTTGAAGTTTCATAAAAGAGAAACAAAAGCAGCTCTCCCCCTGACGACATGAATCAATTATCCAAACGCTTCTGGACTGTCACTTCCTGATTCCGGGTTTTTCCACCTGTTGACGGAGAATCGGAGAAGCCTCACAATGGTGTGTCCCTGTGGGTGTATCACTTTTCCAGGATTCATGTCCGTGCTTCCGACTGATGTGATGAGTGTCAGCAAATTTGGCAGGAACTGTCTCAGGTGTAAGGTGTGTGTGTGTGTCTGTGCGAGTCCGTATGAGTGTATGTCAGCATCTTTAGTGAACGCAAGATAGGAAGAGGATAATCTGTCAGTGACTGCAGTGTCTGCACTCATTTGTCGATGTTTGTGTGTATATGAATGAATGAGTGTGAGCATGTAATGCATCTGGGTGTATGAGTCTATGTGGCTGTGTCAGCGTCTCTGACAGGTGTGTAGGTTCCGGGCTGCAGTCCGGGCGACTCCGTGGTCTCGCTCTCCTTTCTCTGAACGGCACACCAGGCCCTCACCACAGTCGCAGCGCTGGAACAGCTCCAAGCCATGGTTGCCTTTCCTGCGGTGGCGAGTGCAGACCTGGCCCTCGGTAAGCACCGGCTTGCAGATGCGGGACCAGAAGTGCCTGGCACAGCAGAGGCCTTCTGAGCAGTCTGTGGACCTTAGACATGAATCACCCTCCTGGCCTGAAAACAGAGAAAATATAGACAGTTATTACATCTCTACTCAACAATCCACTGAGTCGGCGACACATGACTGGTTATGACAGGAAAGGTAACACACCTTTTAGAGAGTTGGGTTGAAAACCAGGGGCTGTGGGTGTCCTCTTTCCTTGATGCTCCATGGTGTTGTTGTGTTTATGCCAGCCAGTGGTGCCAGATAAGTCTGAGCTATGAATGTCATTCATCTGACAAACACCTAAACGGGACAACACAGAGAAGAGTTTATTAACTTTTTGTCACAAATAAACGATTTAAATTAAACACAAAGCGATGCATTGGGGAAATTATCCCAGATCTGCTGATGCCAGGTAAGGCTCACCGTTGATACACCGGTTTCCTGCGCAACACATGGAGTCCCTGACGCAGCGCTTCCGGCACCTGCGGCACGGCAAGCAGACACCCCGCGCGTCGTTGCAGAACTCATCACCTCTGCAGTCGTCATCATCCGTGCACACGCCAGACTGCTGCAGTATATATACACGTAATTGTGTGTTTAAAAATAAAAAATTATATCATAAAAGGCGAATTTAGGTGTACACATTGCTTTTACGCAAAGTTAATTTACCTGCAAGGTGTCCACGGGTGATCTGTGCACCACGCCAGCGGGCGGTGAGGTGCGCGGGCTCGGGCTGACGCTGTCCGATGAACCCGGCAGGGTTTTGATCGCGTTGGAGTTCATCGGGACTGCGCGGATGTCTCCAAAGTATCCAAGCAGCAAGACCTGAACAGCCAAGACGCGCTGCGCTAAAGGCGCATGCATGATGCCTCTCTTCAGGTTTTTTGCAGGCATAGAGAGAACAACAACAAACAGAAAAACGAAATCCCTTATGTTCTTCAGAATAGTAAAAGAAAAAGGCGAGGGAAGTCCAATTGGCGTGGATATCCCCAAAGTTTCCCGAGACAGTTTGCGGCGCGATGCTCTGCTGCGTCCTGAGTCCCAGGATGATCTCTTTATACATGTAGACCTGTTTGTCTTCCCGCCCATCTCTGTGCACAACAAAGGCAGGGAGGGGGGTTCAAACAGAACCCCACTGTACGGAAATAGCCATCTTTTCCACAGAACTACGTTTCACAGTGTTTGTGGAATGATAATGAGTCTGTCTGATTACCCCCGGGCGAAATGCAGCAACACCCCTAAGATTCCACCAGAAAACACATGACTTTGCTTTCAATACCCAAATCTTAAACAATATTTACTTTATTGATTTTCTTTAACGTTTCCTACGATTGTAACCATTTCCCCCACAATTAAAACACCCAATAGCGCAAGTTATGGATAGTTTTCTCTTTGTAGAGATTATAAAAAAAATATATGATCATACAACTCCAACATTTGTGAGCATTTTCGTAAAAATAAATACATAAAACCCGTTTTAAGGGAAACATTCCCTTCGATCACTTAGAAAAGTAGAAATGTAACACATATTTGCGAATATCCATTTAGGCTACTGGCTCATTTGAATCTTCCAAGCTTCTTTTGACATCCAAGTCTCTAAACTAGCCTTTGGCAATTTGAGGACCCCAGTGTTTAAAGTTGCTTTGGTCGATTAACCACTTCATTTGATCCTTCTGATTTGAAAAAGGTGCCAATTATCCACCAAAGTGTGCTTGATTACACCAGCGGCCGACATCAATGTGCTTAGGATATTCGAGGCGTTAAGGGGTGTGAATAGTTTACCAAATTAATGGACTTCCGCAGAGAAGGCCTTTCAGGGGCGACTGGCACTTTGAGATTAAAGGCGACTCTGATCTGACCCATGACCTGCTTGGCTCCAGCGAGAGATGTCCCAGATGGATGGATGGATGGATGGATGGATGGATAGATAGATAGATAGACAGACAGACAGACAGACAGACAGACAGACAGACAGACAAACAGATAGATAGATAGATCTTAAACATCCTCAGCACTTCACTTTAGATTTAAACTGTTGTGGAACACCCCAGTGAGCCGTGTTAGAGTGTGCGTGCGTTTGGGTGAGCACACATCCTCCAACCTTGGACATCCGACATCCGCACAGCAGTACGCACGTTTGAATTGATGCAAATCTTTCCAAGTGGAGCTTTTATCTCTACGTTACTAAATGTCAGAGCAGGTGAGGTGGAGGTCTTTCGATGCACATAGATCTCCTTTGATCTCCCAGGAGTGTCACCTTGTTGCCCCCCAG
>JAVLVB010001296.1:398179-434755 GCA_032876305.1 Orestias chungarensis
CTTCTCTAAAGTATGACATCCATTACATTACAAAGTAAAATAGCACACAAAAGAGGGGGAACAAAAGTCCCGATACAAAACTATAACCAGTACTGTTATCTCACCAACGCTGATCATAATTCACCAACAGCACCAAAGACACTGAAATCAGGTTCACAGTTATTTCAGAGCTGTACAAGAGCAAACGGGGAACACCAGGCTTCGGTGAGTGGCATTAGGCCTTGTAATTGATTATAAATGAAAAAAAAGTAGCTGTGAAAACGATAAAACAATAACAAAATATTTGACTCACATTAAATTTCAAAACAGACTACAACTGCCAATTACTGAGCTATTGGTCTTAAGTGCATAAGGACACGCTGCTTCACGGAGATGCTAGCTGGGCTGTCATATGTGCATGTGTGTTTGATTTATTTAGCTTTAAGCTGGGCACTTGGAGTCATCTCTCTTTCCACTGACTGCACAGTGTTTGTGCTTTTCAAGGTAGATAAAACTCATAGGAAGTGTATTAGGTATTTCATTTAATAACGACCGAGTTCATGTATGACAATGTACCTTGTATATTAAAACACAAAGAGCGACATATAGCAATATGCTATGTGGGTATTCTAAATAAGAAGAGAATCTGAACTATAAGTGTGTACATTTGTGAAAAGTATCACAGATTGTAGCAAGTAGATGCATCCCACAAACCAGGCAGCGGCTGCAGTAACACTGTAATCTATCCCCAAGTAGAGCAAACAGATCTGCAGAGAAAGACTTTGTAACGAAAATCGGCTATAGAGGTGCACTTTTTCTAGGCAACTTTCCCTGTTTCCACCCTGCGATTTACTCTAGAATCCAAACTTACTTAAGTTATAACACATTCATACATCCAATAAACACCTTCCCTGTTACAGGGGAAATCCTGGCCCCAGCATCGGCCTATTTTGTAGGTGTGTGTTAATTTAAGAGATTCCCTGTGCTTTCTTTACCTATAAACTTGACAATAAGACAACACTAAGGAAGTGCTACAGCAGTCCAAATATAAATGCTTTAACCAGAGCCACAGTGAAACAAAGGCATATTGGTGACCCAGAGGGTTTCCCATCCATCATAATTTCCTTATCTTCTCTTTAATATTTAATGAAGTTTTTTTCCCTACAAACAAGTATGTCCTCCAAGGTGGCTTCCAAGACATTAAAAGCCTACAAAAGAAGAGTTTCTTTTGGTTTTAAGTGGAAAGAGGTGGACTTCAAAAGTCACCATCCCACCCAGAGTTGTCATCAGGAGGCGGTTCCTCGTTATCCTCTGGGAAGCTATCAAAATTACTTGTGTCGACTGCTGATGTGACCTTAACGGGACAGAAGAAAAAAAAGATTTACATAAAAAGCAGCATCACCTTAACTAGATTTTGAGGATATGAGGCTGTATAAGAGGAGAACCAAGAAACTGAGGGGAAACGCTTTAATGAGCAGAGAGCAGAGAGCACTTACATTCGGTATAATAGGCGGTGTCAATGTCCCTTTTTTCAAGCCTTCCCAATTAAAGCCCTCAAACCATCTGACAGAAAAACAACAATATGTTATAACACAGGCATCTCAACACTTCAGAGAGAACACCGCTCTAAAAAGATTGCATACTTGTGCTTTTGGATATCTTTGACACCATTTTTTAAGTTTCCAAGTCTTTCACAAGGATTATCCCTACAGGGAGAAAAGGGTAAAGATTCAATATCTAGAGAGGATAAATAAGGCTACATAAAATGATTATAGATGATAAAACTTACCTGCATAGCTTTTTTATAAGGTTGGCAGCATTTTTGGTAATTTTCTTTGGAAATTCAATCATGTCGATGCCTCTCAGGATAATATTGTAGGTTTTCATTGGATCAGGCCCAGAGAAAGGTGGACTATATACCAGAACACAATTTGATAGTTAATAATACGTATAAAGAAGTATAATAACATAAACCATTTCCCAGTGAAATTGGCTATCAAATTTTGTTTTCCATCAACATTTTGCATTGTTATCTACAGACTTAGAATGAATGAATATTTAATAATATTCAAATTTGTTGAATATGACTGTAAGTCACCCAGAGAAGGGCATGAAAATCAGTGGTGACTGAAAATACCAGATATTTTGTTTGCTGACATGTAAATGAGTAGCCATAAAATACAAAATTTGAGGTGTGGCTAACCATGACAGTCATCATGAAAGTATAGAATTTTGATTTTTTACAATCAATAACACCTACCTATACAACTGCAATTATTGCAGATATGAGTATGAGTTATTTATGTGTGTTTTCATTTTGTATATATATATATATATATATATATATATATATATATATAAATATATATATATTGTTTAGTACATATGACATTTGTTCTTTTCCTATTATAAATATATATAATATTAATCATTAATATTTTGAGCTTTGTTAATAAAATGTATTAAATCAGGATCAGCTAAAACTGGCATTAGCAGGTCAAAGTTTTACAAAATATAGAGAAGTCTCAATATAGCAAGAACATGTACCTGCCAGTCAAAAGCTCAAACATGAGGATTCCTAGAGACCAGTAATCGGCTGAAATATCATGGCCTTTGTTTAGAATGATCTCTGGTGCTACATACTCCGGTGTCCCACAGAAGGTCCAGGTTTTCTTTCCAAAGCCAATCTTTTTGGCAAAGCCAAAATCTACCTGATGAGAAGATAAAGAAGTTGTCAAATGCAAATACTTTTAAAAGTAGAATTTATCTGGAGATATTACATTCATTGATAGTTATCACAATTAAGTATTGTTGTTGTTTTTTATATAATTGAAAACAAGCCACATTGTGCATTCATACATAAAACATTAGCCTGTCTTTGAAGCAAAAAAGAGAAGAGTTGTGGAAACTTCACACCATTAAATCTACAAGTTATCTTTATATTGTTTTTTTCTTCACTTTAATTTTCTTAGAGGTTTAATAAATACTTTTGTATTTTTCTCAAGTTGACATCATTTAACTGTTGAAAAGATAAGAGAAATGTTAATATAGGTGAACATTGATAACATTGATAGGTTATGCCAAACTTACCAGTTTGGCATAACCTCTGTGATCCAATATAAGATTCTCAGGTTTCAGGTCTCTGTAGATGATCCCTTTGGAATGCAGATAAGCAAAAGCTTCCACTACACAAGCTGTGTAAAACCTGGTGGTTGAGTCCTCAAACGAACCGCTAAGAAACAGCAAGACAACAGAGGTAATGACAATGACTTTGATTGGAATGTTTTTCAACTCATTTAAATAATAAACTTAATGTAATCAGCTGTTTGATAGCTAGGATGGTGGGGAATGAAATGTTTTTTAATTGTCTCAAGACGTTGTAAATTGGTGCTATATACATAACCTGAATTGAACTGAAAAAAGGTCTGCAAAACAAATTTGTTGTTGCACAAAAATAATAATAATTACAAACTTCTATACATTGGATTCTATACATTGGATTATGTGACACCTTCAGTTTTTTATGTATGATTCATCCAAGCTAACTGAATCTGGTCTACAAGATCTTACCGGTCTCGAAGTATGGTCCATAGTTCCCCTCCTAAACATGCTTCCATCAACATGTAGAGGTATTTGCTGTCTTTGAACGTTCTATAAAGTCTGGAAAAATAAAAACAATGCTATTTATCTATAACATCCATAACATTCAGAAATATACAACTTAAAACTAACAATCCAGTTGCATGATGGATGGATGGATGGATGAATGGATGGATGGATGGATGGATGGATGGATGGATGGATGGATATCCAATGCTCTAGCCACAGTCTATGAGGGCCCTCAAGTATTCAAATGATTATTACCCTAATTTATCGGACTGTTATTCATCTGGTAACACTACAAGCATTTGCTATGTGGAGGTGAGTGAATCAAAAAAAAGGGCATTGCTGCCTACATTAGAGCGGCTCTTGTGTCATGCCAGTGGCACATATTTGTACTTTATAAATAATGCTAGAGTTGACTGCTAATTCTGCAGAAAGTTTTCATATGCTCAAAAAATCATTAACTAAAGTATCAGATTTGAATGAAGCTAGTGTTGTTTATCTACTAAAGACATATTTCAGTGCCATCACAATGCAACACAGATTTCCAATTGTGTGAAGTAGGTATAAAGAACAGGAAAATTTTATAGCATCTAATCTCAAGTATTTTTTTCATAATCAAATTAGCCTTAAAAGAGGTTGTTCAGGGTATACCTGACAATAAAGTCAGAGTGAGCCTCTTGCATTATGAGCTTCTCAGATCGGATGTGCTCCTGCTGTCTTGTGTCGACAATGTGTCGTTTCTTCAAGATCTTCATGGCAAAGGTCTTGTTCTCGTCGCTCTTGAGCTGAACCTGTGGCCAAAACAGTTGAGTATTGCTCAATTTAGGATAATTAGTATGAATGTCCATCATTTATGTTCATGTGTTGCAGCCCACTGTTCCATACCAGCTCAACACGCCCGAAGCCCCCGACCCCAAGAGTGTCTATGATGTTGAAGTCAGCCAAGTTGAGGTTAAAGAAAAAGGCATTTTCTGCTTCATACCTTTTGAGAGAAAAGGGAGAGAAAAGAAAACATGGGAGATTAGTGATAAATTGAGGGATGAAAGAACATTTAATCTACTCAACAACCTGAGGGAGAACAAAAAATCCGTTTCTCCCTCAGCTAATTTGTTTGCAAATCTTAGAGGATTAGAATCACAGTAATCTATCAAGGATGTTATTGAGGATGTGGAGTGGATAAATACTAACACATGAACAGGATGTGTTTGAGTTTAGTCCTCTGGCAAATTGCTTCGACCTCCGTTTGAACACAGACTAAGTGTCCCCAGCCCGTCCCCATTCTCGACAGGAAAGAACAAACTAGAATATGTGTCGCACAAGCTGTTCGCTTCTCATTTAGCACTGGAGACATGCTTTGGCTCCAGCACCAAACATCACAGTATGCCACTGATGACCCGAACGTGCTGGCACCAGAGATTGTTTCCACGTGTCTGACCCTTATTCCCCAAACACTCAATGTCTTCTTGGGCTATAGTTTGATCCAGACAGAATGTCATCAGCTCAGTTTCTGGATCAGTAAGCATAGGACAGATCTGAGACTGGACACGCCTTCTGGGTCACCCAGAGCAGACTATCACTTCAGTGCCAGCTTTTTCTTTTGTTGTTTGTTTGTTTTTTTAACCACAAAACAGCTCGATAATAAAGTAATTCATGGGCATTAAAAAGCAACCACTAGAAATACTTGTTTGGATCACTTTGGAAGCTTCCTTTGTGGGGTTGTAAAGGTTATCTATTCAACTTTAATAGCAGATGTTTAAAATGTTGTACATGATAGTAGCACGTGTCGGCAGGTAACCAAGCATGATGTTACCCTGAAAACATACCAGGTTACCAGGAGACTTACATTTTATTTTTGTCCATGAATGCACTATTACTATTGTGTGACATTCCCATTTGATCCTTCTATCCCACCTCTAATCATCTAGACTCTCCCAAATAACACTGCATGTCAAAAATAATATTTTAGCTACAATAAAACAATATAAATAAGAGTAAATTTATGCCTGCTCGCCCAAAGTATTTGTACAAATAGACTTTAAATAAAATGATCAAAGAACTCCTATAAACTAAATTATGTCACTCATTCAGTGTTTCAAATATGAGTCATCCAAGATCCAGGATCCAGGATTTGGTGTACAATATCTTAACGTCCTCTTATAGGTATGTTCCACAGTTCCCAATCTAAACGTGCTTCCATTAACATGTAGATGTATTTGCTTTTTGTTTATTTTTTACGCAAACATAAATATATTTTAGAGTAGACCAACACAATTATGCATAACTGTAAAGAGAAAAAAAAGGGACATAGTTTTAGTTATTTGACAAGTGTAAATCACCGTCTAAACATGGCTTTTGCATGATTTTGTGTCATTTAATACAATGTTTTAAAGCACAATTCCTATTATCATAGGAAAAAAAAGATTTTTGCTTTAAAAAGGCTGCCTTGTGGTATTACTCAATTTGAAGGGCGTTGATGTTCTGTTGAGGTCAGAGGACATCAAGAATTTGGTATTTTTTTAAATCTAAAACTCTCACCAGTAATAGCACTATTTAACCAGCAGAGAGCAGCACTTCCACTTTTGATCGCACAGAAAAAGTTTCTGAACAAAAATTTTAATGCAACTCAAACATTAACCATGAAAATACTCCGATGTAAAACATAATAACAAAATAATACTTCAATGCAGTCTTTTTTTGTGTGAGTGCAGTAAATTTTTTAACTTTTCAACAACAGACTGATCATTTATCTCCCATTCGTAATCTCTGTTAAACGCTCACATAGTTTATAAATCCATACTCACACAATCACACTCGAACTGTTTGTTGTGTAAATTCAAAGCAAGATATATCCTAGTTGAAATATACAAAATACATTACTTTTTTATTTAGCACAGCTCTACCACATTTACCTAAATGTCCTGTTCTAACAGCCTTCATCAGTACATGAACCTGCAGACTTCTGAATAAAAAACATATCTTCGTTTAAATGAACGAGTCAAAAGACTAAAATTCAGAATTGACATTGGGAAGAAATTCAATGGGGCTAGATTGCACCATCACTTTAAATAGAATAAGAACACACAGAAAGGTCAACGGCATTAATACAAATATAGCAATTCTGGGTAAACACAGTTTAAAGATGCATTACATTATACTGAAACAAGATGTTACTTATTATTGTTACCTTACAAGTCTATTACTGGAACTGTTATAGGGCTTTTAGCACAGATCAAGTGGGACCCTAGTGGCGGATAATCTGTTTCACTGAACAGATGAGGTCATAAAGGTGACGCAATACCCATGCTGAGTGTGTAAGAGAAACCTTTATATGCAGTGTGTTATGTGAGTCACTTTCTTGCTTAGGTTGTTATTGTTCAGCCTAACACAGGAAAAATAGCAAGAAACAAGAACTCCCCTAACGCCTACAGTAAATGCCAAGTTAGAAATGCAAGTATATCTTGCTCACTTAACTTTAGACCTCGCATAAAAGACAGGTTTAGCCAAAGGCTGTCATATGTATAGTGCCAAAGTATTTACACATTTTGATCCTAGCCACATCTTGTCACCCATCACCTTGTTTTTTGCAGTGTAGTTTTTGAGGAGTGTACTTGATAAAGCAAAATAAAGTAGCCAATAACTGGGAAGCAGAAACAAACACACATGTTACAGGACTGCCGAACCAGTCGATCGCGATCTACTGGTAGAAGTCAGTGTTGCCAACTTAGCGACTTCGACGGTATATTTTGCGAGTATTCAGACCCTCTAAAATAAACCAAACCAAACAAAACCAAACAAAACATTTAAAATTACAGAAGAAAAAAAGAAAAGAAAATAGAATTTTCAAATTTTTTTCGGCCAGTCAGGCCCGCGTTGGATTCTACCAGCAGCTTTTCCGGCTGGTCCGCGTGAACGTGTTCGGCGCGGCCGGGGGGCCGCTGCGCCGCTGCTACTTGTTCTACCTGCCGCTGGAGAACTCGCAACACATTGACTACATCACGGAGAAGCTGTGGAACGCTGTGCTGGCCGGGCAGTGTGCGTGTCTTTCTTTCAGGGAGGGTGAGTGTGTGTGTGTGTGTGAGCGCATGTATAAATATGTAAATAGCATAGTAGTCGTAGTAAATTGTAAAAGTGGTTCTGTATTAAAGCTTGTTTTGCATTTTGCATATTTTACTGTAAATTGTTTGGTCATTTATTTTTGCACAATTGAGTTATTTTGTCATGTAATCTGATTTCAACGAGAAACGGTTTCAATTAAAGGAATATTTTAATCAGTGAATCATAAATAAAAGTTGTCAGACAACAAGCACAATCAACTAAGTTTGCATGAAAGCAAAAATTATAATAATTATGTCTTCTACAAAAGTTAAGCATTCATCCCAGGTCTTCGATCAAAGCATATTTTCCTTTTTATAATAGGTATTTTTACGTCTGTTAAGGTTTTTGTACGTTATGAAACACTGCAGACATGCTCCCATGTTATGTAAGCAAATTTGTTCAGTAGCCTATATGCATTCAATGATGTGTTAGCAATCTTGTTTCCCTCCAAATTTTATAATTATGAATTCCCCTGCTGCCTAAAAAAGCTTTGATAAAGACAAAACTCAGTGAAGTAATCAGTAATCGGTTCAGTACGAAAGCTAGCCTCCTCCTCCCAGTGCCAGGTCTCCTACTAAGGTAGGAAGTGATTTCCTTTTTTCAAACAGAGATCTACCAGTTTTTTATCTGGTTTATTTTAAGGTCAGTTATGGCTATTGCTCATCATGCAGATTGGTGTGTGTGTGTGAGAGAGAGGGTGGGTTTGTAATGTGATGTCTAATGGTTGTATGGCAACAACAAAACGTGTTGTGAGGGTAGTTACTGCAGGCCTGCAATGATCTGTGGGGGTTTGCGATGTTGACACTGGACTGGTAGATCTCAGGAGGTTGGCTACTTGAAAAGTAGATCTTGGGACAAAAAACTTTGAGCACCCCTGTTTTACAACATACATTTTACAAATAAATATCTCTGAAGTCTGATTTGCATATCAGTTCAGTCCCCACCCATAAATGCTTGGTACAGCCACATTTCTCTAAAATCTTTGAACATGTAGAAACTATCAGGTTTTGCCAACTATTTAATTTAAAATAGCTTTTGCTCAGTCAGACTTCTTTAGAAGGCTGTCAGAGCTCTCTGTTGGATGTAGATCTAGGTTTTAAGCAGGTATTTCTAACACATTTGATCAAAACATCAAAATGTTTCGATTTTAAACAAGTCCATTTGGTTGTATGTTGTTTTGTTTTTTTTGTTAAGCCTTTTACAGCGCCTAGCAGCTAATCCTTCTTGTTGGACCTGTATTGTTCTATATCCAGCTTCTTTTTTAAGCAAATAATCACCACAGCCTGATACTGCCACAATTTTTTCCTTAAAAGGTAAGGAAATTAAAGAGGTGTTGTTCAGCTTTAGGAAATTCTGTATTAAAAGTTTTATTTTACATTTCAAAAATCATAGTTTAAGACTCATTTTTGTATTGACAAGATTATCAACAGCAAAGATTGTAGGTCAAAAAAGCTTTGTGGCATATTATGCACTGATTTTCACCCTCAGATACATCAGTTTTTATTAATATACTTTATTTTGTTAACACAGTTCCTCATGCTAAGAATGACTTCAATCATACACAATGTCAGCATGTGGCACATAGCAAGCAGATAGTCTTTGAAGAAAAGACTTGTCAACCTCACAGAGAGCAGAGGCAGGTTGCTGTACAGTGCTGCTGAAATGTAATGATTTGCTGTGACCAATTGGAGGCGGTTTCCGTCACCATGGGACCTCGAGTCAGGCCTCCTCAGAAAGACACAAATATGCTCTGCTGCGGAGGGAGTGCTAGCAAGACATGAGGCGGCACACGGTGGGGATAGCAGCCTTAATCAGGGTAAAACCCGCTTTGATGTGACAGATCTGAGGAACGCAAGGGAGTGGTTGATTCCATTTTAGGAAGAAGTTCTGAAAGGGAATCATAAAAGAATGACTCTAAAATGCCCTCATCCCTGGTATGTTATCTAAACATCTTTTGAAGGGCTATAAGGTCCTGTTTTATTTAACCTCATTTAAGTATATGGATGGAAAGAAGATCTGCATTTAGTCCTTTTACTACTATCCTTAGAGCAATATCTGAATTGAAACACATGTTGAAAGGTGAATTTCTGCCCACCGTCCTAAATCAGCTGAATCAGCAACACGTTTTTCTAGCATTGGTCTGTATTTAGTTCACTCCACCTTCTTCTACCTCTGACCCCCTTTCTAATTCCTAAAGCATCCCCACAACATGATGCAGCCATCACCATGTATTACTGTTGGTAAGAGTGAAAAGGGACTGTACAGTGTTCGTTTTTGCCTTTCAGGAACACACCATATATAATTACTGAGGTATATGCAATAGCAATTTTAAGAGCGTTGACTCATAACTGCTATTTGAAAAACATGAACTTGGTATCACAGAATTTGAACACCAAAATGGTTCACAACAAACTGTCCATTGGTCAGTACTTTACTTAATGTACATGACATACAATAATGTGTTTCTTCTGGAATAACAGTTGTTTCACATGATGGCTTTGGATTAAGTTGTGCTGAACAGTAGGGCTAAGAGACTTCTTTTGGGTCGATGAAATTCTCTTTACAAAACACCGTGACAGGCTATGAGAAAATTATTGCCGCATAACAGCAGTAGAAGTAGAAGCAGAGCCCAAGAAGAATTAGATCACAAATATGATTGTTGTCTTTCATCTCATCAGAATGAATTTATATGACTTACAAGTAAGTCATACTGACTTACTTGGCTTTGGCGTCAGCATCCTCGTGGCATTTACTGGACACATCCTCCAAACCTCCAATCAAGTGCTTGAATGAACTGAAACAGTCATGATAAATGTTAAAATAGTTCTCAGTGAAACCTTTCTGACATGGATCATGCCAAAACAAAAATACACGGCCCTGCATATAATATCCATATACATAATGTAAATACATATAATACATTTGTAGATGTAATACATTTGGTTACAATGAACAGTAAGGTGCAGTTTGTAAGCTGCAAGTGATCTGCAAGCAGAACATGAACAGACAGCCATAAAACATACTGCCAGTTATAATTAAAAATGTATCAGCATTCTTTTAGAGACAATCCTCTAAAAAGAAAATTGAAGCAGGGAAGGCTCATCTATGCCATCGAAGTCAAAAGAAACCTAGTGACAGCAGATAGTGAGTGAGTGAGGAGTGCCTAAGTAAGTAAGTGAGTGGGAAGTTTAAGACCAAAAGTACTGTAGAGAGCAGATAAATCTTTCACTGATTAAATTATACAACAAAAATATACTGTGCTGACTAAAAATAAAATGACTGAGCAATATATAAATCATCAAAAGCTTTCAAATCTTTGTACTTGGTTTCTACTTTTTACATTTTTTAGGATTTAATATGCAAATGAAGTAAAAAATGAAGACAACAATGTACTATGATTACCCAGTAAGGGATTTAACTCTTGACCAGAACATTTGCATCCTCTCCATATTTGCCAAATTATCAAGATATGCTTCAAATATTTCTGGTAGATTTTGCTTTAAATTATCATTAACTATCATCATAAAAGACTATCTGACTGAGGCCATTTTCATGCAAGGATTGTTTTTCAAGGATGTTGGAGTCTTCTTCTGAGAGCAATCTTCTTCTTATCCAACTGTCTAGGAGTCTTGCGTTTGATCAAGGTATTTTGATTGCTCCTCGGGGTGCATATCGCAAAGAGTCAGCGGCACCCTGACACTTTTTTTACGTCTCTCTTTTCCACAGCTACCACTGTTATCTTTGTCTTACCACTTAAGCTGTGCTGCTATATTTTTAAAGCATCCAGCGGTGTGCTGAAAACGAATAAAAACACTCAAAATATCAAAGAATGAAATACAATTGCTCTGCCAAACACAGGCATTAGTTTTACTAACCTTCCTGTTTATTGGGTTTTACTTCAAAACCCTGTAAAGACTGTGGTTATCCCTGTTGCTTGTGCACCTTTTTCTCTTCTTTTCCTTCCAGGTTTCCTTTTGCTCCAAAGCAAAATCCCCCCAAATATACAGTATGTGTCTCTGGTAAAGTATCCATATGAATTTCACTTTCTTTTAACTTGTATTTACTTTTACATTCTATTCCAAGAAGAACATGTTTTTAGTTTCTAGAAGTGTTTTAAAACTATTTTTGATAAAGTTGAAGAGGTTTAATGATTTTTCTACATTTTCCTACACTTCTTATATACACAGGATGGCACTCAAAAATGGCATAGAGTGGATCTCATTAAGTTACAGCATGCAGATTGTTGACCTTACAGGAAGCAAAATAATTTGGACACTAACCATTGCTGCAAGAAAATATTTCCCAAATTATTAGCTAAACCTACATTTTTATAAACACACCGGGGGGAAAAGGGAATAGAGTTTGCTACTCACTCTCGATCGATAACCAAGCAGGTGACTGCCTCGGCTGCAAGGACACTGGCTGTTCTGATGTCCTCCCTGTAGAAAATAAAATAAAGACAACAAAATTAGCATTTTAAACCAGCTGCATAAATAAAAATAGCAAGACCCTTATTATAAACACAGTGTTTTTAACATTAAACATGCTTTAGTAGGAAACTTGTCTAATTTATCTATATTCACTCTAAGCTAAACTGCAGTCAAGAGAAACCATTATTTTTGATAGGCATCCCACATTCCTGCAGGACTGGCATTACTCTTTATCGTATTTGACACCGAGTTCATCTTCCTCTTCAGAAGAGTCGCCCCAATCACACGAATCTTCTGAGTCGGTATTCCAAGTATCCATCTTTCCCAGTGAAATATTTTCCGTGCATGGAAAACCAAAACGATAAGCTCTAAATTTAAAGCAGAGCATAGCCAATGGCGGCTTTCCAACAAAAGACACCTCTGTGCTCTTTTGTTAAAATGTTCTGGTCCAATCGAAGAGCGGTCAGCTCTATGATAAATGGTAGCAAGACAAAAAAAGAAGGAGTTCAGATAATGTCCCATAAGTTGATAAAAATATGTCCTGTCTATTTAATAAAAATAAAAAAAATAGAGGTTTAAAGCAGTTGGTATGATTTAATGTCCTGAAAGGACAGTTAATCCAAAGCCAAAACCAATTGCTGTTCCTGATTGTGTGGGAGCAAATTGAATTCAGCTAAGGTGCTACCAGTGACTGGCAACCACTGTGTCTGTGTCTGTATCTGTTGCGGACTCCCAGAGACAGAGCAACCTAATTCAACGGACTGAGGTGACAATCCCTCTTCATGCCATCTCTACTGCCTCTGCTTTCTGTTGTCCAAAAAACACACACACATACACAATGGCACAGCCTCCTGCACCTCGCAGGCACACGTAACCTCTGCCTCACTGTTTCTGCTGACCCTGTTGAAAAGAGGTAACAGCTGGTAAGGGTAACAGATTTTGAAATGTGAGGACGACAGTGAAGAACAGAGCGTAGGAGAGGTTGGCAGGCTTTGTCACGAAGTAAAGCATATCAACAGATAATAACTCAGGCATCCCAGCTAGCATACAACCTACTCTGGCATATTGACTTTTAATAAGCTTCTGTGACCTGTATCCATGCACATAACATGATACTGGGCTGAGCTCAGCCTGCTCACTCATGACACTATTTAAATTACAATTAAAAACAAAACCAAAAAAATTAACAAAGGCAGCTGAAAAGAAGACTTTAAAAAGCTTAAATGACTGGAAGCAAATATACAAACTGTCGGTGGCTGTTTTTTTTCTTCTTTTCTTTTCTTATATGACCGACAAATCAGCATGGCCAGGGGATAATATAAGACCATAAAGGTTAAGGGGTGTAAGGGGTGGTGGTTAACCATCACTTGTCTGTCTGAACTTTTGAGTTTCTTTTTCAAATTCCAGACATTGGGAACACACACACACACACACACACACACACACACACACACACACACACACACACACACACACACACACACACACACACACACACACACACCTCTGTGCTGCACAGTTAACAATTTTACAATTAGTTTGAACAAAATTTTTGAATAGAAAAAATACGTCGAAGGCCTTAGCCTGTCCACTATTAATACAGTACCATTGATAGTGTCCGCCGGTAACGTCTCCTTTTAGAAATGCGAACATAGTGCTTGGAAATGTATTTCATCACACACATACTCTTCACACGCTTTCTTGTCATACCGAGCAGCAGTTCTTCCTGTGATTGGTTATGCAAATTGATTGTATTCATAAACGGAACCACGGTGACAGAGCAAAACAACTTAACACGCACAGCTATCTTAAAAACGTGTTTATGCAAGCATGAAACATCCTAAGGAGACCACAAGAGGTTGATATTGCCAAGAGATTTTTTTTTGTTATACCTGACCCAGCTGCTCAACTTTAGCTGAGGAAAACAAGTTTGGATCGCCCTGGCACTTATGCTAGCGATGCTCTTTATGAAACATAATCCCGAAACAATATCTGTAACTGTGACTCATTTGTAGACTCACACAGGAGCTTGTGGTGTGGCTTTCCACAGATGGCTGATACAAACATGATAATTGGACAGTGATCTGGTGTCCTGAAAAGAGGGGTTATAAAAATAGCGTGCACAAAAAGGCTTTACGTTTTGGCGCCAGTGTGAGGCAAAAAATTTATATAAGTTATTTATTATTATTTAATGGATGCCTCTGTTTTTTAAATTTTTTTTCCATATTTTTACTTTTATGAACAAAATAACTGAAATCAGTGAGAAACACACTTTTTATGTGACTATTTTTCTTTTTTTTTATCAAGGAGAAAGGTGTAGTGGGTTCAATAAGAAAACAGCTTGAAGATGGTCAATTTTTTATTTCTTTATTTTTTTTATAATTTCATTTAGACTTCACTGATTAAAAAATATATATATTTAACTTATCTCCATGTAATAGGATTTATTGTTAGGAGTTATTGTTAATTCAAGCATTTATTCCAACGCTATCAAATTAGATTTTCAATGTAGTTCCAGAGTAATAGTTTTACTATAACATTTAAGGTACAGTATAGATTATCATGTTGAAGAGGCATGTACCACGGGAAACAGCTATGTTAACGAACGTCTTCAGCACTCTAAAAAAACTTTTGGTATGTTTTAGAGGAGAGTTTAACATAAAGAAGTAGGAGACAGGGGCATAAAACAGGAATCTAAATATAAAGTGTTGTTAAAAGCAAAAGTCAGAAGACAGGATTTATAAAATGGAGAGGTTTAGAGTCAAACGAATGAAATAATTCTATACAGATGTGTTCACATCTTCGAGCAATGTGTTTTGTGCTGCACCCAAAACCCATATTAGGAAATGGGGGCAAGATGTACATGAGTAACATGAATGCTCAATAAAAACATTCAGATTGTTCCTAACATTTAGCTTTCACACAATTAGGTTTGCAACACAGATAATCGGATAAAGAATCAGAAAAGTCAGCGAAAGTAAAAAAACAGAGAATTTTTTTTTTTTATGGTGTTCAGCTCACACTTCCAATGTACTTTTTTTCTAGCTCCAGATTCCATGGAAAAGCTGTAAAACATTTGCTATTCTGATATAATCTACTTTTTTTTTTCAGGACGAATCTATAAATCTCTGAGAATGACTTAATCAGCATCCGATATGTACACGGATGGGTAAAGACACAGGCTGTTTGAAGTACGGTCATATATATTTTGCAGCCAAACTTTCACAGTTCTTCCTGTTGGAATGTATGAATCCTTACATAATCTGTAAGCTATTTCAAAACAGCACATCATGCTGAAAGTATTTCCTTTGCTGGTACGTATATATAATAATGTTCAAACAGTGTTATACATAGACATTCTCTAAAGAAAGTGTGCAGTCTAATATATATTCCACATTTTTTCCCATCAGCACTCACACAAGCTTCGAATGATCATGTAGCAAACGAATTGACTTTGACATGTATATATCTTTTTTCTTATAGGCCTCTATAACTGTAGAAAATCTATAACAAAAAAGCTTTTGAGTAGGTCTACTGGGTGACATGAGTGAGGACACACACAGTTAACTCAATTACATGAATGACCCTTTAAAAGAGCCCTCTGATCAAAAGCTTGTTGCAGAGCAAGTATCCTTCACATTTAAATTTCCAAGACTCCATGCTTGCGTGTCATAGGTATCAAAGGTGAACAAGCTCCTCTTACTCAAGACACTTCAGAACAAAAGACATATATAGTCACATATAGTCAAATTAACAAAAACCCAAGTAGATAGGAAAATAAAGAAAACGTTTTGTACAAGTGATATTATTTTCTTAATTAAACACAGGAGGAGCCCTTAAGATGCTTTGAAAAGCCGGCAATACAACGCTGCAGTTCACATACTTTTTGTTAAGTTAATACTGGGCATGTGATCTACGACATAAATTGCAACATTTGTTCTGATGACGATTGTTTCTCAGAATTAAAATATGTTTTGAAGATAACATTTGAGAAGATGATAAACATTTGTAAGTTCACATTTCAGTAGTATTTAATCTTCTTATTTGTCAGATGTAACATTAATATTTTAAATGTTGTCCATTGTCAAACAAATCAAGCCTTAATGGAACAGTCGGGAAAAGAATGCCATTGTCAGAAAAAAGTCTGGCTTGAAGCATCCCTATAATGTTGTAGGAATTATTTTGTTCATCAGAATCAGGGACAGTTGTCTGAGTTATTTGATAGAGGTCTGAAGTAAATTTAAGGCTAATCCTGTAAAAAAAACGAATAAAAAAACATAAAACAGGTTTTTAAAGAATGTACATGTACAGTAAAGCTACAATTGAATTGCTTAGATCAATGCATATTAATGTATTGACTTCCAGCATTTGTGTTATCCTTTTAAATCTGAGGTCTGTGCTAAAGCTTAGAAGTTTAAGAAAGAAAGATAGAAAGGCAACTTCCTAGTCAGGTAGCCAAGGTTACCGGCAACTTACCCTCTGGGTGAAACTGTTATTAGTGATGGCTGGGATGTTGAATGTAAACAATTAAAGACAAAGAGAAGTTCAAATGTAAGCAACATCACAAGACTCAGCCAGGAAGTAGAGTGATGCAAAATGACCAACAACACCTATACAGATATTATGAATGGGTCAAGATTTCAGCAAATTATATATTATAGTTTAATACTGTTTCATATCTATATTTTTAAATTTGAAGAAAGACTAAGACTTACTTTTTGTTAGTACAAAAGACATCACTACATCAAAAAATTAATCTTCCCCTGACTCACTTGCATTTTAATAATCAGCCCTCTTTATATCCCACAGTCATTACTTTTTAATATATGTGCACAGTGTAGCCATCTGTGTAGCTCCAACTGTTGCCAGCTCATTACTTCAGTAGCTCCAGGACTCCCTGAAAGTAAACACTTTTGTGGTTAACCAGCACATAAACCGAAATATTTTTCTCTCCTACTCATAACCCTGCTTTAGGTTTGTCATAAATTTATTGGGCTTTAAAAACATGAATGTTTCAAACCTGAGTTGTTGGAGATCTTGGATTCGTTGGCCACCAGATGGCGACATGTCCATTTTTTTCCTGATAAAGGAGCCTATTTTATGAGTGCATATCTACCTTCTCTGCCTGAGTAGTTAGATATTAAACTTGAGACTACTTTCTGCATCCACATTTTCAGTTTTCTGATATATTTTTTAACACAGTTTTTCTCTGGTGTCTGGATGTTAAAGTAAAAACCAAATGTTAAATAGTTTACAAGATTTTCATTTAAATAAAATATATTATTGACATA
The DNA here is from genome assembly GCA_032876305.1 of Orestias chungarensis. Taxonomy (NCBI): domain Eukaryota; kingdom Metazoa; phylum Chordata; class Actinopteri; order Cyprinodontiformes; family Cyprinodontidae; genus Orestias; species Orestias chungarensis. Next base: position 415,581 of record JAVLVB010001296.1, read on the forward strand.
GTCATGTGTCATGTGAGATATCCTGGTTTGTGTCTGAATATTCCATGCATTTTTCTGAAGCATACACGTAATGTGCCCTTTATTAGAAGCAGTAATGATGAAATATTTCATAGAAATGTTCATTACAGATACACAAAGTAGGAGGAAATTCATTGCAGAAGTCAAGGACAGCATAAAGATGTCTTTGCTGTTACAAGCCTCTGGGAACAAAAAAGGATGTGAGAAAAAAAGTGAAAAGAAAGTTTAAATACAATTAACCTTCAAATGAAAGATCACCGCTTGAATGAAAGACACAAAACCTTCTGGGTGAGCTGCTCCTGTTTGTTTTTGTTTGTATAGAATATACATGGTATATGCAAAGAATACAAATTAGTTCCTATGCACATTATTAATAAAAAGAGTTTTTCAATTATTTTTCAATTTTTTGATGTAAGTCAACACAACCTTCCTACTTACTACCAGGTTTTAGTAAGTGCATACCTTCATATGGTGGACTTTACTGAGATAAGAAACTCAGAGTTATAATGATGGTTATCTTTTTGATACTTTAAAATGTTATTCTTTTAAACGTTTGTATCGATTCATTTAGACTTTTTTTTTTAAATAGAGTGAAACTTCATCAGATAACAGGAAGGCAGGAGAATGAAATTACTATGTTTTCTCCTTTCTTGTTTTTAAACATCATTCTGTCATATAACATGCCAAATTTACAATTGTTTGCAATCTTTAGCAAGCCCAAATGTTAAACTACTGCTGTAAATCTTCCAGGAAATGTGTCAAACTAAGGCTACATGTGCTAATTGCAAAAATATGAAGGTGTACCAGGTTGTACGGGTTTGTCATTTAACTGGTGGGTTGCTCCTTTGGCAAAACGTGACCACCCACCTTGTTTGTTGGTGGTGGTCAGAGGTCTAGGTGGCAAAAAATTTAATTTCCAGCAGTAGGACATTGACTCTGCTTGTAATTTAGACATCAATTACCAACTATAGTATGAAGATGAAAAATCAACTGGAAAACCTTGATCGAAAGGTCTCTGAAACACATTGTATATCAAAGATTTTAAAAAGGAAAGTCTTATTTAGACGGTCTAGGCTACTTTTGGTAAATCACTATTTTTCATCAATGACTGAAACATTTCCTTTGCTTCGCTGTTGATTTATCTTACCGGGTTGACATACAGATAAAGAATTTTAAAATACAAAACAGAGAATCATCAGTTATTGCTTGACTACACTCCAGTCTTATGATATCCTCCCTTGCCTCACAGGATTTTAAGATATACTTCTTTGTTAATGAAACAGAATGGATGTTTTGTTTTCCTGGCAGCTTAAAGAAGTAAAATTTTAAGATAGAGTCTATTGAAACAACACTTAACGACGTTTAATGGTCGAAAATGGTCTGTCTAGTAAACATTACATGCAGCTAATTGACGGTACGGGGTTTGCTTATGAGACCAAAAAAGAAATTCAAGCATTAACTTCTGGAATGGTTCAGGTGCATAAGTGTTTTTGTAGTGACCATTTTTCTAAATTTTAAGTCAGCTATTTGTTTTATTTGGAATCCAGATGTCTTATTTCTCAAACTTTGTTTTGTGCTCAGGACTGTTATTGTCCTTTTGCGCCTTAACCAAGCTTTTGTGAAGGCTTTGACAAAGCCAAGACATTTTTTTACCTGATTGTCCCTACTTTCACAAAATGTGGTTATCTGAGTCCAACATCTGTCAACAGGTGGGTAATGAGTCATTTGGGTTCAATAGATCATTTTCTCTAATATCAAATACAATTTAACTGGCCAAAATAGGATATCAGGGAGTTGCTTGTAGTAGAATTCAGCATTTTGATGATTAGTTCCTGAAATTAAATACTTTTCTTCTTAAATACAAAATTAAAGAAACCTTTTTGAGGGGTCTAAAATAATATTTGCATATATGAAACAGGAGGGCAGAAACTAGCAAAGCTGCATTTAACCTGGAGCCCAGGGTGGCTAGTAAGAATATTTCATTTCTCACCGTTGATGGCTGAGTTTGTAGGTTGTTTTTTTTTAGCACAAAGCTTCAGGGATAATAGCTGAATTAATATCCTAATAATATCCAAAAGGTACCAGAAAGTTTCTGGTAACATTTATTTTTCCGTTCCTGACATGGATTTCTAACATTCACTCCACCCTAAAATTGCTCAGCAGAGCATGTAGTTTCTGTTTCAATTGAGGGACTATAGCCTACCCCAGGCTCTGGTAACACTTTTCTATATTGCATTCATTGAATCTGTTCTGTCACGTCCATCACAGACTGGTTTGAAGCATCCACAAAATAGACGGGGAAGCATCTTAGCATTTTAATAGAAAGGACTGCAATTAAATCAATGGGGAACATTTCCGTTTTCCATCAAGAAGCAGGAAGGGGAAATACTTGACAATACATTTACTCCTGGGGAAAATTATTAACTACTACTGTTCTTGTTCATGTTAAAGATCCCTTGAGTATAAGAACTAGACAAAGAAGTAACTTCTTTGCCTTTATCTCCAACCTTTTACAACACTTTCTAAACTGTGATACACATTGACTAACTTTGAAAATAAATTTATAAGAACAGGCGGAAATAAATGGAGGAAGATGGCTGGCAAAAACAAAAAAAATACTTAAATTCCAGAGTGGCAGAATTATAAGGTATAACTTTACCCTTGCAGTGCTTTCTCTCCAAACCAGTTGCCTTTTCCAAGGCTGCGTAGGTAGACAGGCTCTCCATTGGGCAAGTCTTCCCTGGTGACATTAACCTGACAAAAGAGGGGATAAGCTGGTAAATAAGGTGTTGCATGAAGAAAATGGAGAAAATAACAGAGAATGAAAGTATACTGAAACTAAAGGGAGTTTGATTTCATAACTGTAACAAAATAAATTGATTAAAAAAATGACTTGATCACGCTGAAAAAGGCGGTAAACATTATTATACATTCTGTCAAAGGCAGATATTAATATTTAAGGTGCAGGATATGAGAGGCACTCGGTTTTGAACATAAGAGTTACAAATCACATGATTAGCACTTAACTGCCCTTTCAAGGTGCAGCAATATACATCCAGCAACAGCATGCTGAAATGAGGAGAGCAGCTGAGTGACAGCCTAATTATCTGTGATTGTGTACCGAAGAAAAGCCAAATAGAGAAAGCAGAGGAGGTGAAAGTGTTAGCCAACTAAATTGTGCTGCATCTGTTTCAGATCAAAAAATAGTACAGGAAGGACAGGAAACAGTACATCTGTTTGGTTTACAATAAACACTGTTTGGAATCCATCACTATGTGAGTTAACCTTGGTTACCAACATATTTTCAGTAGTACAACTTCTTAGTCGGACAACCTGTGTGAAATTTTTAAAATTCGAAGCAAGATCAACAATAATACTCCATGGCTTTGTGACTTTATAGTTCCAAATTAATTAGAATGCAAATACGAGTAATCCTGATTTGAAATTGTTGTACTTTTCTATATCTGTTATTGCTCTCAAACTGTGTAGACTTGTGTAAATAGCAAGGACATGATACATTTGAAACCTGATAATTAAACAGGATGCATACAGAGATACAAATTTAAACATTTTTTCATAGTCACCTATTAAATCAGTCAAAACCTTTTGTGTTAGGTCTTTGAAAAAAATAAAGGTCAAATATTTTGAAAGCCCAAGAGAACTCCTGCCTAAGCACAATTTGAAATAATTAATTTTAAACATTTATAATGAGGAAAAACCTGCGAAAGTATTGTAGACAAACACCTGTATGTTCATCTAATCTCATTCTGAGAACAAACCATTGAAAAAAAGCAAAAAACCTTGTGAAGAGGCTGGCTGAAGCTAGTGAGAAAATACCGAAAGGTAACTTGGAAATCAAAGTGAAAATACTTAAAAACCAAAATAAAAAAAGAGATTAGTGTCAAAACCTAACAGGTAAAAGGCCTTTATGATAAGAAACAGTACCTGTGATCTGATGAAAAAATAACTGGTGAGTGCGCACGCCTGAGAACACCATCCCAACTGTTTAGTAAAGGGATTAAAAAGGTTGTAATGTTCATATGAGTACTGTCAATATTTTTGCTATGATCATTTTTATTTATGTTTTTATTCATAAGTACTGTGGTGTAGAAGCAATGTAAGAGTTCCCCGGGGAGGTGAAATCGCTTTTAGATAAATTCAGCAATTTTTGAGCCACTCTAAGCTGTGGAGAGGTACCAGAATCTGGGTTAATGCAGACAGAATATCTGCATTAAGAAGTTTAATTTTTTGATCATTGCTGTGACATTTAATGCAAGCTTGACCTGATTCTATAGAAGTGGCCTATGTTTATTTGTGAGTATTATATGTAACTGTAAGTAATATTCATATGTAACCTGTTGAGACACTTATGCTGAAGAAATGTTCACTGTTCAATTTATGACAATTCTTTAGATCAAATTGTGTATGCTAAAGTATCAAATACACATAGTGGCATCGCTGGAACATCATTTATTTGAGGCAAGATATCTGTTTTTGATATTGGCATGCAAGTCAGATACACTAATATAGCAATGGGGAAAAAACATGTACGCAAAAGACAACAAGTTGATTAAAAAACGCAGTATGTCCTCTGTTTATCAGTGAAGGCTGCACTTTCTAAATTATGCTCTATCCTATGTATACTGGCAGTGGGTAAAGCTGCTATAAGAAAATCTTTATGTGAAAACTTAATGTATGACAAAATGAGAAAGTTGTTTGAGAGGACAAGATGCAGAGATGCAAGTAACAAGTTCGTTAATGGTGGTGTACCCTCTTGTTATGCTCTAGTGCACATGTGGAGGCTACTGGAGTCTACAAACATTTTTTTTTCTTGCAGACCATGCATTAAGTTCAGGTTTTGTTCGAGTATGTGGAAACACTGGAAGCTTTGCCTTTATGTCATTTCTGGAATTCTTTTCACTTTATTTTGTCTTTGGACCTTCAATAGCTAAGTACGTGTTGGCATTTTGTTTAAAAAGTCAAAGAAAACCATTCATTTTTAAAACATGTTTTAAAAAAAGGTTGCACACAGAAATTTGAAAACAGTTTAATGTTCTTTTCTAGTATCATCATCAAGGTAAGAGCTCAAAATAGTCTGCAAAGCAGTTCAGAGCACACTATCCTGCTTTTACAGTCAGTGCTGCTGAATAATCTTTGCTTGGTAAGTAGTAATATTTTGATGGGTTATACATGTCAAGCAGCATCCACACGGATGAAGGTTTCTTTTTTTCAAGAACTTATTTTCCTTTCAGAAATCACCTTGTTCACCTAATATTTCAGCGGATCTAATCTTATTAATAACTGTTGCATTCATATGAGCACTTTAAGAAGAAGAAGGTGATTGACCTTGTAGAATCCATAACTTGTACATTTGTATCAAATGTAAGTTTTTTTCCATCCAATTCTACTCAAAATCCGACAGGTGCAAATAGGAGCTGGTTAATATAACAGGTAAACAACTTCCAAAGCAAATGGTTGGAAAAAATATTGAAGATGAGAATAACCCGCCTGTAACAAAATAAAGCATAACCAGTAGGTTACTTGAAAGTCCTCCCACAGAACACTGTGAAAGCCAGTGTTGATTGCTGGAAAGGGAAATCAAAGTGACTCCTTTCCCCTTTCTAGATGCTCCCATCACTGCTGGAAGGGATGATTAAAGAGGCAGCACTTTTTCCCTATCCGTCAATCTGAAGAGGATTGATGATAGCAAACTTCCATCCAAAAATACCAAGCTTTCACTTCAAAGATTGGCATTTTTTGCTGTGTTATGGGCCATGATGCCCTTTCTTGAGATGAGGACTGTCTGTAGGGTACAACCTGGTGCAACTGTCCTCACCTTTCCCTTGCTGATAATAAAGAAGGTATCTCCTCTGGCCCCCTGTCTGATGATGTACTCTCCTTCTCCATAATGTGTCTGTCAGAAAGGAAGACAAAAAGTCAAGAACAAGGAAGTAAAATTCAGGGAACAGAGAACATGTTTCCTAATACGTTTATCTGTGCTAGATATGTTAATGTGTTTTTATTGTATTGACTCAGCCATCACTTAAGGTTGATATTCCTTTATTGCATATTCATCCATATTCTATGTTTTTTGATCAATGGCTTTGTTTGCACACACAGACTCTATGTTTTCCTTTCTTTGCAGTGACCTCCATTAGCTTCCATTCAATTCCACATCCTAGCCATAATCTCAACCTTAAGCCATCCCTAAACTCGTTTGTCCTAAACCTTACCCCTCATCCAAAAACGGCACTTCTCCTCATGGGGACCATCGTCTGTAAATTCACTGGGTTTCATTGGATTGAACACTTTTTTAACCAATCTAAATGGTAAGTAGCATCAATTTCATTCCAATAGATCTCTTTAGTCCAATCATACATACATTCCATCTATGATTGGACTAAAGAGATTTTTTTCTTTTACCTTTAGACAACAAATGATGTGAATTGGTGCTATATACAACAACTCAATTGAATTTAATTGAATTTGTGATAAAATCAAAGAATTTCTGTTAGGTGGGCCGTCTTTCTGTTTTAACTTCTGTCAGGAATCATTCAGCATTTATTTTTATTTGACACAAAGACAAAAACATCCTAAAAGCATAGTTAAAATAATTTTTCCTTACATTTCTCTTTACATAGGAAAAAACATTTAAAATCAATCAGTCTGTGTATAAACTGAAACTACCTAATAATCCAACATAATCTTTTCAACAGTTTAAATTAATAAGAAAGCAACGGGATGAGAGCAACTACAATGAAAGCGAAGGACAAAGCTTTCCACATAACTAACATTCCAGAAAAAAAGGCTTTCAAAAGATGTTACTATAGTAACCTTTAAATCTAATGGATGCCAAAACGCACCTTCGAATAAAACACAGAACAATTCGAAACATTTTCCAAAGCTTGATTGAATGGAAAAGGCACCTGCCTGTAGCAGTCTTTAGTTCTGGGAAATTACTTACTTTAGCCCAACAGTTACTCAAAAATTTTGAAGATCTTTCTAGTAGTGCATCTAAATAATCCAATAACTGCTTTTAACAAGTAAAAAAAAAAGAAATGTGATTTTACTCACTAGATAAAACATGGGTGTAAATGAAAATCTGTTAAGTTAAATGTATGACCTTTGTTTCAAGATAGAAAGATCAACCCCATACCTCTTCTAGGACATCAGCAAGCTTGCTCACGATATCTTCCTGGAGGCCCTGAAACGTGGGGACACTGCAAAAGAAAAACAATAACAAAAAAAAAAAAAAATCAGTCTGGTGTGTTTTTTATTAACATCAACCCACAAAAACAAGTCACTTAGAAAGTAAACCTTAAATCAACTATTGTTTATTGTTTAACCCTATGAAATTCAGTGTTGTTTTTTCTATTCTAACGATAACCCATGAACCTACAGAGAGCTGATGACTTCTTTCTCATCTCTCCCATTCTCATCAAAAATTTAAATATTATTTATTACTTATCCACTGTGGATAAGTAGTGTAGTGATAGGTAGGAAACTTCCGTGGATTGTCATCACTGTTTAAACTTTCTCTACAAAAGATTGAATTTCAAAGCCATACCTAAAAATCATTTATGTGTAAAGTATAAATCAATGCATTTGTATTTATAACATATTATCCATCTGTTATCCGCTTATCCTGGTGGGGTCTGCTGGTGGTCACAATGGGCAAGAGGTGGGGGTCGCCGGTCCATTGCAGGGCAACACAGAAACATACAGGACAAACAGCCACTCACTCATGCACACACCTAAGGACAATTTAGAGTACTCAATAAACCTAACAGTCATGTTTTTAGAGTAACTGGAGAGAACCCACACAGGCAGAGGGGGAACATGCAAACTCCTTGCAGAAAGACCCAAAGCTAACACTGTACAGTCCTATACTATATTATATTATATTATATTATATTATATTATATTATATTATATTACATTATATTATTAATAATAGGTTAAAAACACATATAATTTCCCTCCAAAATATTGGTTACATGTGTGAAGGAAACCCCAAAATGCAATTTATGTTGTCGGCTGCAAAGAATGAACTTATTAACATGAGACAGTAATGTTTGTTCCGGTGCTTCCAGGCAGCCTATGTGAAGGCCATCTGTCTGCTATTGAACCAACCAAATAAAACAGGGCAAATGTTTGTCAAGAGGAAAAGGAAATAAGCTTTGTTGCTGAACAAAGCCTTATCTTCCCAAACCATCTCTCCCTCTGAATTTCTCCAGCTCCCTACCACCCCCACCCTCAGCTCATTTTCCATTTTTATTTTATTTTTTACAGTAATCCAACCATCTAGTCTTGGCCTGTAGACTCCGGCCATGTCGTTGATGTACATGTTGCCACTTCACCAGATTACTAGGAGAGGATAATAACAGGCAACCCCAATCTACATGAGTTTTAAAGGTTTGTCATTCAAGCTATGAACCATTATGACACAAATTAGGCTTCTATTGCTTTGCAGTTTTGATGCAACAGATAATTTAGAATCCTTACAACGCCCCTTTTTTATGAATGCATTTTTGTTTACTCTAATTAAATTACTCTTATTACGATAGATTACTATAAATCATAAAATAGTATTTCTTATTTGCCTTTAAAATAGGCAGACTGTTCTCACATGCATTATAACAAGGCTTTGATTCAAGGTGAATGAGAGGAAAATGTTGCGGGTTAGCCCACGAATTCTAAAAATTGCAGTAACAGAAACGTGCATTATCCATACTTTTACTCTCCTGATGCGTTAAAGCAATTTTAAAATACACGCTTGCAAGTGGCAATAGCTCTTCACAAGTACACTCCACTGCTGTATTTGAAAACATGTGGGATCGATGTTTTTCCCCGAGTCTTCCTCCTCCACAACTTATAAGTGCAAATATGTAATTTTTACAACAGTTAAAAGGCGGGTGTAGGCTCACAGCAACCAGTAAGCTTTTGTTGTTCGCTAAAACCTATAAGCTCTTTTATTAAATCTTTTTCCGAGCAGCTCAAAGGAAATATAATTATGAGCTTATTAACAAATGCTACCACTAATCTCTGATTTCCCCCCAGACACCCCTCTATAAACCAAACATAGAGTAGATCTATTAAATATTTACCCATCTCTCAAACTGCTATGTAAGACCTGTGGGAAGGAGAGAGCTGCCATACTGTTTATTATTATCCTATGTGAAGAAAAGGCTGTATATGTTGCATATCTTTCAAGCCATATGCATCACTGAAATATCCACTCTATTAAACATAAAATTTTAAATAGGTTTATGAATTTCTGAAACATAATTTTAAATTGTGACATAAGAGATCAAATGGTATTTCTAAAACAAACAATGCATTTTTTTTATTTTTTAGTAGTGGGAGTATTGTCTGCGCAGCTGACGGCAGTTAGGAAGGTCTGAGATTGAAAAAACAGATCTATTTTCTGAAGGGTTAAGTAAAAATTGGTTAAAAGTGGTTAAAGAAATTACTGTTTACATGTAAATATTGCCATCAACTTATTTACCATTCATAATAAACCCACTATGTGTATTGCTTTGTAATATGTTTACTTTTCAACAAAATTTAAAGTAAAATAAACAGCTAAAGCAAATGGGCTGTGCACTAAACACATATGAAAACAGGTTTATGTTGTCCAGCAAACTTACAAACAAGTACACTGCAGCAAGAAGGTCATTGGCTCATATCCCTGCATTACAGTAGATCTTTGTGCATAGACTTGTGCATGAATTAGGTCTCTCCAGGTACTTTAGGTCCCTCTCGTGGTCTAAAACAGGTTTTTGTCTTGTGATGGACTACCAACCTCTTTTGGCTAGTTCCTACTTCATGTAAGGGTAAGTGAGTTTGGACAGTGAACAGAATGAATGTATCAGATGGAAAAAAATATCAAATGCACACTGTACTAACTTAAGAAAAAGGGAAAACTCATTCTTTCTTAGCTGTGATCAGATTTTGATATTTTTTTATTTCTTCTTTCAGGCAGTGAGGTGGAAAACAGATTCCTCAGTCTAAATCACCTGTGTTATACACAAAGGAAAGGTCTTTCCCTCATAGTTCATGTTATGTTCTGCTTTTGAAGCCTCTATCTTTAGGAATAGTATACAACCATGTTAAAATCGTGATGATTGAGTTGTAAATCAGAGCATGCATACTAGAGGATATGATAAATCATTCCTTCTGTGACACCTATGCCCTGTTTTCTTGACATTTTTTCATGTTTCTTTCACTGTATCAAATCAAGCAACAGCTTTCAGTAGGTATGTCTTATCTAATGTTTTATGCAAAAAATGGTCTCTAGGAATGCAGACATGATATTTACATAAACATAAATAAATGTTTGAGTATTTGGATGTAAAAGCATACCTAATAAATAATTTAAGTTTTACCATACTCTTTTAGAGCTATTTGTTCAGTGAATCTCCTGTTTGTGCAGGTTTTGGTGTGTACATCTAGGTCTGTTCGTTCATCCAAATAAAAAATGTTTTTAAGGTTTTTAAAATCATGCAATGTAACCATACTGACTGGGATCTCTTCACCAAAAGTTGAAATGCTTACATTATTTAGAACATACATTAAGGAAGGACTGATTTATCTAAAATCTCAAGCTGTTACTTTGCTTATAAGGTGGAATTAAACAGCAAATGGACAGTTTTTGGGTTACACACATTTATAAACATTGTAGTGTCATTTTATTATGTACTGTGTCACTTTTATTGGCCTTGGGTCTATAGTTAACTAAAAAAGTTTTCAAAAAATGTCAGCAGCAATGTGTATAAATTATTTAACAGCAACAATTTAGCTATAATTTTTTAGGGTTACATGTAAAAGAAGACGAGTGGTACAGATTTTCCATAATCAGCTTGAAAATCAAAGCATATTAAAACTGAGCAGAACAAGCAGCTATATAAGTGATTTATAGCCTAATTGTGTTTCTCCTCCTATCCTTTGATGCACGTTTCTTTTATCTTATACTTCATGCTTCGGGAACCTTTTTAGATGATAATAGGCTCCCCTTTACAAAGAGTGGTGAGTGCTTTGTCACTTCTTAAATAGAAAATAACACTGAAGTTCAACACGAAAGACAGACATCGTGCTTTTCAGATGGTCAAACGATGTTGTCTCTGTGGTCAGTTATCTTATGTACTGTAGCTATTGCTAAAAATATAAAGAAATACAAATTGTTTGAGAACCAGCTCATACACACTATCCTGAATGGATTTTGTTAATTCATTCATTGAATTTTAGATCAAAGAGACCATTCAGCCCATTTCCTGTCAATATGAAACAATACGAAGCAGTTGCTCACCTTTTCAGAAACTCCATATACTCAGTGTGCTTAATGAGCCCCGTCCTCATCATGATGGTCTGAAAGCATTGTCGGTCGATAGCCCACAGCTTCACATTTGTTAAAGCTGAAAAAAGAAGACCACACACAGGCAAGCCCATGAAAGACAATTTCTGTCCTCTGAGAACCATAATAACACAAAGGTACATACAGTTTATGCATAATGCCTCCTGTGGAAGAGTGTTATGTTTCATGCATTCACAAGATGAAGGTAGGGGATATCTTGAGCACTTAAAACAGAAGAGAAATCAAAGTTGGGTATAGTGGTTTAAAGTAAGACAACTGGAACCGCTGCTGGAAGGTGTTAACCTTTAGGTTCTGTTCCAGGGCTTAAAACGACCATCATGTTTTAGCTGACCATAATTCTGGTCTGAACAGCAAATGGAAGTTAATTGGTTAATGTTATTGCATGACTGGCTTGCCTCAAGTAATGCTACATTTTAATTGGTTCAGGGTCATGATTTTGACTTAATCATCCCATTATTATTAGTTTAAGCTGTGAAGTTGGTGAATTACTCTTTGTTCTATGAGTACTTATTAAAATGTGTGATACAAAGTGATTTTAGGTTCACTCTAATATTCTTCTATACCATTTTAAAAATCATTATTTGCTAACCCTCTGCGGCCTGCGTTGGCCCTGAGGAAGCAGCACTCTACAAAACTTTTTTAAAAAGCAGACAAAATAATCAAAGCCATTGAAGCAGTAAAATAGTCAGAGAATGTGATGTTATTAGAATTTTTTTTTTCTTTCCTAGCAAACCAAAAGTATTTTATTACTGACACATTCATGTTTTTTTTTTGTCATATTAAAATTTTATTGTTAGACATATGTGCTGCTATCTGCAGCATTTATTTAAGAGATTAAAAGATCTTCATCTTTTCACTTTTTACTGAAAAGATCCTCAAGATCATGACAAAGTAGAAGAGGCTTTATTTCATGAAATGGTGAAACACCTCTGATAATTCAAACTGTCTTACTTTAATTCACAAAGAATAAAACTACAGCAGTTAAATAATATTTTCTAAAGTATTTATTTTTTTATATTGTTATATTCAGAAATAAATCTTTTTTTAAAAAAATATTATAGGTGTGCTCTCAGTTCCTTTCGCACTTCTTCTCCTCACATTACATGTAAATGATTACCATGATTTAACATTTGTGCATGTTTCAAATGATTCTGAATGTTTGCTTGATACACGTTGAAGTTATATGTAGTAACAAGGTTACCTCTCTTTTCAACATGTCTTTGTATTTTGAGTTTTTTTTGCAGCTTGGTAGGACAATCAAGTCAACTAAGATGCTGAATTGTTTTAAAGCTGTGTCAGTAAGCTTTTTCGTCAGGGCTCCTATCTTAGATTGAACCTGAATATTTAAATATAACAATCCATAAAGAGCAAACATCTACACACCAGCAGACAAATAAACAAATGGGTTGAAAGTCATAGACATACAAAGTACTACTACAGCAACGTGACCGGCCTAGTTTTATGATAGATGCAGTAATGATTAAAAAAAGTCAATTGCCAACAACCAGCTTTCTATATGGTATATCTGTAAAGCCGCAAAAGCAGACATAGTGGACAACAATATAAAGATCCAAAGTCAAGTTAATATACAAGGCACAAAAGTTCAACTTCTATTCTATTCTATTCTATTCTATTCTATTCGGTTCTATCATATTCTATTCAACACTTTACTGCTCTTCACCAAAAAGATCTTCACCGGAGAGCTTGGCAGACTGACACGCCTGCAGCTAGTTCCAGTAATCGGTTGCTGGAGTTTTAAGGTGCGTTGGAGCAAGTCATATAGTCAAGTCGCACGTTCATGCAATAGATTGTTGCCAAACGTTCTGGTTCAAATCATCAAATGACTGCCAGGATTCAATCCATGCTTTGTTTTTCCCACAGGTCAAGTAGAAATTACTCATGGGCTGCAACCACACCAAAGAACCACAACCTACCATAGAACCAGATTCATATTATCCAATGACTGCTCTACGTTTCACTAAGCCTTGGACTCCACAGCCTCCAATCACATTGTTGTCCCTCCACCGCACTTTTCCAGATCCACATGCCTCCATTGCTGCTCATCTCCAGCACACACTCTGTAAGCAGAGCCTATAATGGAAGTCACTGTTCTACTTTGAAAATTATCCTGGCTAACTGCTCCCCTTGCAGAGCCCGAGTCGTCACAGACAACTCAGGAAGCTGATCTGTGTCCCTTTGTAAAACTGCATGGGGGTCAGAAAATCAAAACAAACATTTGCAGAATTTGTAAAGAGTAAACTTGCTGTCAGAATGTAATTCACTATCCAACTTTTCATCTCACAGGCAAAAAAAATAATAATCAAACAGCTTTTTGATCCTAATATGTTTCACTTGAGCTCATAACAACCTGCCTCTGTTGAAAACCAGGCACCGTGGTGTTTTCTCAAAGCAGCGAACACCTCTACCAGCGGAATCTAATTAAATTAATTGAGGTGGAACGGATTCCTATTTTAATAAAACTTTGTCTTGTTTTGATGAAATTCAAATTACAAATAAGATAATGAATATTTGTAAGACTGATTGTAATTGCGAAATAATTTTTACATTTTTGTTGATTATACCGTTTTTTAACTTTTTTAAGTAGTATCTTTTAGAGTATTCTTTTAAAGTTTCAATACTTCTTTTAAATATTGGTTTTGCAATAAAATGGAAAATTAATCTACGACCCAATCCACCTAGAAATACTGAAAGTTGCAGGGGTGAATAATGGGCAAAAGGCTATATTGCAAAACAAAAACTAGTTCAGATAGAAGACTTATTGTTATTTGTTCTGAGTAATGCTGCATCTTATCTCATCCTTCAAGTTTGAAATTTCTCAGAAATTAAGGACAAAAACAGCTTTTTTTCTGATAACCTCTTGAATTTATTGATCGTAAAAGGATTATTTTTCTCCTGCTGGCTTTAGTATGTAAATCACTATGCACCAGATGAAGAGGCATTGTTCTAAAAGTAATACTGGAGAATGTATCAGGCCTCATATCTGATATAAAGAAATAGTGGACTCATCAATATTAATAGCATTTCACATGGAGGGTTTGCTAATTGTTTATAATATATTTTAAAAAGTTTGATTTCCATGTAACTCTTAAGCAAACACATAGGATTAGGTTTCTAAAAAAACATTTACCTCATCCATTGCCTAAGCAGTTCAATCGGTGGAATCAAATGTAATGTACTGGCTGACAGAAGTACATATCAATAACTTGTACATTATGAAAAAGTTGTTTTACTTGAGTAATGCAGATTAAAAATTGTAACACATGATATTATGTGGAAAATACAATATTACAAGCATTTACATTTGGTCATTTTGATGATTTTGGCCTAGAACCAATTACATTTTTGATGATTGAGGCTAAGACCTAATAAAAGAAAAACAATTAGAGGAGTGAGTACGGACTGATAGCTTTCCAAAAGGCAGTCATTGACTCTCACTAGAAAAAAACAAAACAAAAGATAAGCCTTAAAGTGTAACTGAAAAAGAAAAATAGGCTGGCTGTTCACTGAAACCTGTATCCATGGGTATTGATGGAAGTGCGAGGAACAGGTGTAGTAATAAAATGTTGCAGAGCCAACAGGGATAAAAACAACCTCAAGAGGAGAGTTTGCGGAAGATTTAAAGGTCATGGATTGTGGCTAGAGTCAATGATTTAAGACCAACAACTCAGAGACATATCCAAGACATTTGCTACAACTGCTTAACTCGTGCTTCATCCAAAGGGACTCCTAAACCATTAACAATGTCATGTACATCTAAACTTGTTAAAGATAAACAATAACTTATTTGTTGCTCATTGGTTCTTTATTTAGTAAATGCTGCATTTAGCTAAGCAGAAACCATAGATGAGAGTAGGAACATAGATCACCAGTCAATCATAGATCGACCAGTAAATCCAGAGCGTCGTTTTTTGACTCAGCTCTCTCTTCACAACGACGGACTGGTACACCGCCCGCATCACTGCAGACGCCACACCAATCCGTCTTACGATCTCCCGCTCCATTTCTCCACCATTCATGAAGAAGACCCCAAGATACTTGAGACAGGACAACCACCCCACCACCACCACCTTGGCTGCGCCTAGAAATTTTATCCATAAAAGTTATAAACAGAATTGGAACCTAACAGCCCGTATCAAAGAACCGGGTAACCCATACTCACGGAGTATATCCCCCCCCACAGGAACCCCTGAGGATCACGGTCGAACGCCTTCTCCAGGTCTACAAGACACATGTAGACTGGTTGGGCAAACTCCCATGCACCCTCCAGGACACTACTGAGGCTATAGAGCTGGTCCAGTGTTCCACGGCCAGAAGAAAAACAACCCTTCTCCTCCTAAATCCGAGGTTCGACTATCTGACGAAACCCTCCTCTCCAGAACCGGGGAGGCTTAAGAGTGTTACTCGCCTATAGTTGGAACACACTCTATGGTCCCCCTTTTTAAACAGAAGGAACGCCAACCCGGTCTGCCAATCCAGCTTAACTGCCCCCGAGATCCCCACGATGCTGCAGAGTCGCGTTAACCAACACAATCCTACAACATTCAGAGCCTTAAGGAACTCCGGGCGAATCTCATCCACCCCCGGGGCCTTATCACCGAGGAGCTGTTGAGAATCCAGGAAGCATAATCAAGAGAAAGATGAGATTCACAAGAAACAGATAAACCAAAGGCCGTCATTAATGTAAACTGCAAGGAAAATTATTTCCTCCTTGCACTAAAATCTTGCAAAAGGAGCCATGATAAAGCACAGAGTGTATTTACAGACTTATTCAATAAACATATATTCTTGAAAAGTTTAATTATTTCTGTAATTCCTTCGCTAAGATGAACTCATTATACAGATTGATTACACTAAGGCTTATATTTTGAACCCTTTATTTCCATTATTTTTGACAATATTCCACTTGTTGTAAATGAAAACAGAACACTTAACTTTAAAACATTTTATTAGATGGATAAAAAACATGTTTATTTAAGTATTGCAGACTTAAGGGGATATGGTTAATGCCTGCGTAAAGTTGTGTTTTCAGTAAGGAAATTTGGAAATGACTCTCACCAAAACACATAAAACTGAATAAGACTATGTATTAGACTGACACCTTTCTATTAAAATAATTGTCACTGTTGTTTTGAACATAGGGTTTCCTTAGGCTTTGAGTAATAATCAATAAAGATTTTCAGAGAATCACTAAAAAACAACTGAAGGCTGTGTTTCAGTCTTTCTGAAAAAGTGAGAATGGCCTTGACTCTGACTATGTTTAAATCCAGGATAATAACTGTGCGTATGAAAGCAATATTTTATCTGCAATCCCTTACTTTTAGTTTAACTAGTCATGGCCATTTTCTGTGTTGGTCTTTTCTGCTTTTACTTTTCAGTTCCCCTTTTTAGCCTATTTATAAAACACTTTAAATTGTCTTGTACCTTGCCTTGCCTAGAAATGTAGTTTGTATGCAATAAGCTATAATTGTTCCTTCTTGAATTTAATTACTCTGATATATTAACTTTTTATGATATTCATCTTATTTGCAATCCACCTGTATGATCTGTAGGGACAAATTTACCAACTTACTAAGAAGTTGTACCTTGCTTTCTGCAGACCAATAATTTGGAAGCCCTTAATAATCAGGCCAAACCACATGAGAAATGCCCTCATTGCAGAAAATGACACTGCTGCTAAATAGTTACTATTTCCTGGAGCAGAAATTCTAAGATCCAGAGAGCATGAATAGCATTCATGCACAGAAAAGATGGAAATAGAAGCATAGCAATAATGCACATAAAGATTAGTAAAAATGACAGTTTTGAAATGTCAGACACTAAACATTTTCCACAGCGCAACATTTCTCCTTCCTTTTTCAAGCCGTCTAAGGGTGTTATTAGTTTCAACCTTAACTGGATCTAGTTACAACTTATCTAATCAAAAAGGTTATTTGGACTGTTGTGATGTGCAAAATGGGGACGGATTGCCCAAACTCAGAAAAAGGCCCACGGAGAGAAATGATTTGACCCAGAAGCGACGCGAGTAGGAGGTCCGACATTATTGGCAATTGTGTATTGCTTGCGATTAAGTATTTGGGGAGAAAATGGGAGTGTAGAGCACTGGGAAATAAGATATGTAGTGGGCCAGCAGTGCAGTGCTGGCCCACTAGTATTATTTGAAGACTTGGCTAAATTGCGGTGAGACTCGGGGAGCTAGTTAGCTTAGGCGGAGCGTACAGATAAATATCAGTCCTCAAAGGTTACTGACAATTTAATTTAGTTTGCTTCTGTTGGTCTTTGCTAGCACAGCCTGTGCATGACAAATATGAAGATGATCACTATCAGTATTTGGAAATAACCAGAGACCTTCTTACAAAAGGCAAGCCATATAAGCATTGATTAATTACCATCAGCATCATATTTCACCACAAGAATAAATCTGGCTCAAACTTTAACAATGTTTAATATATTTAATAACAAATATTGGATCATGCTCAATTTATGCTGGCAATAAAATGCCCTACAGATGTCATGCAACAGGTTGTTGTATATATCTTAACAAAATGGAAACCATTCAGTAATATTTTGGAACTATTTATAACATTAAACTTTTTAACCAAGCTGCATTTTCGCATAAATCCTAATTTGTTTTCTTTTAATTTCAGAATATTGTAGCTGGCAATCCACAATGTGCTTGTTCCTGTTCTGTTTTGTATTGTTTTACATTAAAAAAAAGATACTTATATGCAGACAGAATTTTCAATTAAGTTAATTAATCTGTTCCATTTCTTTCTGTTAGGAGTTCTTAGATATTTCAAAGAAACCATCCTGAACTCATTTCTTGGCCACATCTTGCTGACAGGAGTTCAACATCAATTACCCTTGTGTCCCAAAAAGTTTTTCTAAATGTAATATATCGTTTTGTCTAAGAATAGATAAGTGTTAAAAAGTATACAAAGGTTTCTGATTTTAACAACCTCCTATGACAGGTCAATGGTTAAGAAGGTTAATATTTCTAATATTTTCCAGCTTTCCTCACCAGTTGTGATAAATTGTAAGTGTAGGAGACATTGCAAATGGAAGGAAGGAAACTGGAAAAAGTAAAGAGGAAGTCGTTACCCCTTTATTTAGTTTACTCATAACTAACTGTCATTTTGTTTAAGGTAAAGAGATTAAAGTCAAGTGAACATAAGTGGAACAATTTTATTGATTTGTTGCTCCCTTGTGCCCTATGACAGTTTTCTAATAATATAATAGAACACAAACTATCTGACATTATTTATGTCACCGGAGTATAATTTCTTTCTGAATATATTCTGAATGTACAAAGTCAAGTTTTGCACATTTTACTGTATTATAGGGAAACTGTGCCTTCCAAAATCAGGCTTATGTCTCACTTTCTCTTCACACCATCGGTCGTGAAATTATGTTTTTCTATCTGCCTGCTGCAGCGAGGGATTTGCAGTATTACCGTGGAGATCAATTAATTTCCTAAAAAAAATTATAGAAAAATCCCAAATGCTGCTATGAATATGAGTTGTTGGCATACGGATATTTGGACATAGTCCATATTGCACTTGCAGAGGATTAACTTAATGCTATGGCTCTGAGAGACATATATTATTTTGTCTTTAAACTAATTAGAGAGTAGCAACCATTTTCTAATTAACTTAAATGGTTTTATTCATTGATGTAGAACAAAACGTATCACTACTTATCACATTCTTTTTTTAAACAACTTATCAACATCAGTTCTTTTTCTTGCCTTCCTGACTTTGACACA
>JAVLVB010001296.1:434855-466507 GCA_032876305.1 Orestias chungarensis
TGTGTGTGTGTGTGTGTGTGTGTGTGTGTGTGTGTGTGTGTGTGTGTGTGTGTGTGTGTGTGGGTCGTGGGGTGAAGGACAGTAATCTCCTTTTCCCTAAAGTCATTAATAACATTAACCAAGTCTGATTATATCTACATAAGCTCTTAGGAGCGTGAGAAAGCTGGACAGGTCATTTACTAAGAGCCGCAGGAACCCCAGGAGGAAAAAAAATGTATGATTTAAATTATACGTTTTTAGTTGAAAAAGCAGGAAAATGACAAATACAGTTGTTTTGCAAAGATTTTTATATTTCAGGAGATCTCAGCAGCAGGCATAAATGGTTATTTTTTGTTTTTTGAGTTTCCCTGATGCAATACATTCAGCATGTATTGCATAATTAATTAAATAATTAAACGTAACAAAAGCAAAACATGTAAATATAATGGCATTCAAACGTCTCTCTCCTCTTTTATAAAACCCTCTTAATTAAACAGTCAAATCTATACTTTTTAAACCTGCTTGATGGATCGAAACGTGTGCTGTTTCAGAAGTGCATTAATTCTCAGTGTTTCAGATGAACTCAAAAATTAAAACACCATTAAACCCTCAACTCCATGACAGCAACAACAAACCTCTCAACCTTTGCTTTCATCAGATCTTGATTGGAAATTCATGGGTTTCAATTAGTTTTATTATCCTAAACGGCTACTTTGAAGTAGGTGCGAAATGTCTGTTATTTGTTAAAAGCAGTAAAAAATCCTATTTTAAGTTTTCAGTCTTTAACATCTCGAGTGTAAAATTTCTAATTTTATGAAAGAGAAACATTATTTGTGCATCTGTTTGGTTAAATCTCTTTTTTCCAACTATATTACAGCTCAAATAATTCTGGCTGGCTGACTGACAGCTCCTCTTGACAAAAACAATACAGAAAATTAAAGCGACATAGATTTCTGAAACTAACTCATCTTTTAAAAAAAGTCAGTTTTCTTTTAAAACATCTTAGACTGGGGCCATACAAAGAATTAATGTTAGCCAACTTTAGCTATCCAAGCTTAACTGTGCAACTTGCATGCCTTCCAGGGAAAATCCATTTGCATCACCGAAGCATACAAGGACTGAGCTGCCACAGTGATGAGAGCTACATTTTAAGGTCTCAAGCAGAGGGTTAGGGTCAAGCCAATCAAAGAACAGTGAAGCTTGGTGTTGGTAGCAGCATGCTGTGGTTCTGTCTCACAGGGGTCAGTTCCACAGGTGCCTTATAAAAGGTGAAACAATGAAACAAAAAAAGTGCATCTGGGTCTGCTTTCAACTCCCAAACATATGTAGGTACTATGCTTAATAAAGTACATCCATGCAGAAAACCAACTAATTCCAATGAAACCTACACTTTCTGCCAAGAAGTATGCTCACATACTGAGAAAACACTTTACTAGAAGACTTACCATGAAACTCATTCGTTCAAGATCTAGCTTACTATGGGACATCTAACTAAATATATACTATATTAGAGCTTCGATGTTTGATTTACACTATGTGTTGAGTATAGAATATCCATAATAAATTTAAACAGCATTTTTGCCATACAAACTCTGTTTAGTTAGTAGTCATATAATCATTTTAGCATGAAAACAGGATTAACAGAATCTACACAATACAGCAATAAAGATATGCTTACAATAATAATACAATCAATATGGTTGTGATGCTAACCATGATAAATGATTTTGATCATGTTAAACTGCACACATTTGTTTGTCATCACTAGACACAAAGTTCAGTTGGCTAATCCTCAATGTTGCAGAAACTGTAAATGGAAACACTAACAATAGATTTAAGGTAAACAGGATATTTTAGTGTGATGGCCCTGAAAGGTTAAGTATACATACCGGTTATTGCACCTGGGAAAAGGAGAGTGAGGTCCAAATGTCACACAAATCCATCTCGAAAGTTCATCAGAAATGTAAGTATTAAAAATAAATGTTAACCTTCTGTTGGTGCTTAAGAAAAAGTCAATTGGAAAATATAGAATTTGTTAGAATTGATCAAATCTTCTCAAAGCAAATGGAGCTTGTGCAATTTGCTTTTTGTATAAAGCAAGAGTGATGTGATTTTTTAAAGTTTAATGATGATGTGAACAGCAATGTAAACCACAGTAATTAGATTTAGATTGTAATGATAAAATGCAATTTTTGGATCTGAACTATTCATGTAGGCCTGGAATGTAGAAGTAATCAAACTGAAAGGAATGGAAAAACACAATTTGGAGTGATGTGATAAAGAAAACTGTTGGTTAATAAAAAACACTCTTTCTTGCCATTTCTGCCGCAACTCGAACAACTTTACAAAACGTAGCTTGTTCTGATTGTTTTGTGAGATTGTGAAAAAGTGGTGAGAACATTAATTGACATTGTCATTGTATGACTTTGTGATACTTTGTTATTTTGTAATGAGCAAACATAAATAAGCCCAGTTTGATGTAATATTTTTAGGTCTTTACAGATTACCTGATATGAGCATATTGGTTTAAATCAACCTTGACAGTAACAGTACTGTAAGTTCAACAATTTATTTATTTTGTATGGCCAATGATAGATTTTTTTGCTTGTCAGCTTACTTTTTTGCTATAACTGCAAGGTACTGGATAAATTGGGAGAAACCCAACTTTAGGATTTTAGTTTGATTTAGCTTAATATGGATTATTGTAAAATGTATTAGCTTCACTAAATTTTATTTTTCCTTGTTGACACAAATTAGCACCTGTTATGTGGAATATTGTATTGCTGATCATTTTGTATGAATGAGAATTTAAACAGTTTGTTGGTCTAAGTTTCCTTTTGTTTATTCTGCCAACCTTATGTTTGAGTTATTATTTTTTGGGTGACTTTTGTAAATGTTTTTTTTTTATCATACATTTTGTAAAAAAACCACCTGCTACACTGGGCGACATCTCCCAAAAGTCCTTTTTCAGGCCCTTTGGCGAGGCTATACTACAGACACTAATTCCAAATATTTATAGTCCTTGTCATAATGGATTTTCTAACAGAAACCATTTTCTGGAGAGGATATCAGTATAAGTAACTATAAATTTCAGTCTTGACCAGCAGCAGAAAATAAAATGGAGGAAATGAAGCATGTTTGCTATTCATCAGCAGGCTGGTTATTTTTAGTTCCAACTCCAGGTTGTGTCAGGTTGTACTTTCTATTTGTGCCTTGTTTCTGTGGACAATTTAAACCTTATACTAAAAAGTGATGAGTTAATAGAAATAGCAACTTAGGGAAAGAGATGTTGTATTGATTTTTAAATGATAATATGCAGCAGAATCAAACTATTTTGAATTTCTTTTGTCAGCCCCAGAGAAGCTCACTTTTCAGCTCCTCCAAAAATAGGCACAGACATAACTTGTTGCTGCATGTCATGAGGCCTTCTGTCAGTAAACACAGATGCTTTGCTTCCTGCTGAGGGGGAAAAAAATTCAGATCTCTGCGCATACAAATTGAATCAGAATCCGGAGAGATTTTCCCACCTACTGCTCGGCTTGTGCCGTTATGCATGTCTGAATGCACTTTTGATTATTTCTTGTTTTGATGAAACTTCAACTATTTGAACAAGAAGTGCCTTTATGCTGCGGGACTCCAGTGTTTTCCTTAGTGTCAGTAATATCCACGAAGAAGCCATTCAGAATAGTAATCATATAAACATTAGTTAAACCAGTAGGTGGCCCAGATATTATAAATGTCTTTTTTCTGTTTGGGTTTTTAAAGGGAAAAAAACAGTCCGATTTTTCCAGTATCAATTCATAGAGAATTAATTTATATGATAATAACACTTTGTTACATTTGTTTAGCAAACTAATGCTGGACTCAAGGAGAATTCATATAATTACTGAATTGTAACTTTAAAACATCGTCCCATGCTTAGTCTGGAGAATAACTGTTTCAAAAGATAGTTTGTAGAATCCATATTTAAAACAGTATATAATATTGTGCTTAACATTTACAGCTGGTACTTTAGAGAAACTAGTTTGTATATGTTAGTGAGCAAGTTCTTCCAAAAAAATGTGGACAAGTTTATATTTACCACTGGATTGCATCACCTCTTTATTATGCAAAACTCTCACACACTCCTCACTTCAGGGAACTGAGAAGACTATCTAGTGTGATCGAGAAGATTTTCCCGTGCTTGCTTATTGTAACAATTGAGAAAGATTATATCATTTGCCTTGTTTTGTGTATGCTTCCCAAAGAATATCAACATTTTAGAACAATGCTTTTGCTTTCTTTTTCACAAATTCAAAATTGGATTCAAAAATAGGATTCAAGTATTTTAAATATTTACAAGAATTGAGGGTTGTAATTATCTTGTACTTTTCAAAAAAACAAAGCTCCCCAATAAAATTGATGCCTGCTGCTTCAACAGCAAACTGTTTGTATCATGTTTTAGTACTCCACAGTCCCTTCAACATTCTCAGATAAACTATTTAAAAAGGGTAAAATCTAACATGATCTCTAATGTTGATGACTAAAATGGTCCAAAGCAATAAACTGCTTAGTCTTTAATTTTTTTAAAAGGTTTTGCACTTATTTAATACATAATAGTCAATTGTGCTTAAGAAAATATATAAATTGATCTTATTACATGATATGATCATTTATTTTCTTCTTTTCATTTTGTTTATGTTTCAGACTTTAGTTCTATCTTTATTTTTTAATCTTTTCAATCCAATGTCCATCATAGCTGTTTTCTATTTCTATTCCTGTATATCATACCAGTGCAACATTTTACTGGGAATTATTATGAAAAAGATCACAATAAAAAAAACAAAAAACGATGTGTAATATCTAAAACCAACTGTTGTGGTATAAAAACACAGTCCTGTGGTGTCCCTCTCTCAATGTGTTATCACACTCACTGCAGGCCTCACAGCACGTCGTGCTGCTCTCATTCTTTATCAAACCGTTACAAAAAACAGCAATCAGTCTACTTGAATGGACACCATATTTCCCCCTTTGATCAGCACAGCATTAATAACTGTACCACTTTAAAAAAACGTATTGTTAAGGACCATGCAGGTTCAGTTACTCTATCAAAAAGTCGGATTGCTGGTGTTACAGCACCCTCTGACATTTTCACATTTTTTTAAATCTTGACAAATTTTCTCTTTCAGTTGTGTTAAAGCCTGAAGCTCAGTATAGCTTTATTTAGTTCCTTGTCCAAAATTGAGAGATAAGTCAAATGTGAACAAAAAAGGGACTACAGGGCAGTTTAAAGATAAGCAGCTGCGTCTGCAGAACACTTCATCATATTAGTGCCTGGCGCTTTTCCTCTACAGGAAGTGGTATGTTGGTTTTGTGAGTGTTTGGGGGATCCATTTTATAAGCGAACCACATGTTGACATCCATTTACTAAACGGACTGAACTCTGACCAACTCCACCTGAATTCCCCAAGGGGTAAGCCCACCTGGTGACTCACAGTGCATAAATAGCATATTTTCCCCTCCGTCTTTGTTCTTTCCACAGGTCGTTCGCCCTGAGCAACAACTTAAAGGGGACACTCTCCTTTAAAACTGCAATCTAGAAGTCAGGGTTTGTGCAACCGCGACTATATCTAACCCCAACCAGAGGCCTCGCCACGAGAGGACATCAGAAGCTGCAACAAGCCGCTTGCCTTTGGCTCCGTGTTTCTGGATCAATCAGTCCGAACCAGAATGTCCTTCTGCGTGGAGCGGATTTCCCTGGATAGACCGACCGAGTTTCTCCGAGTTTTCAGCTCCGGACTCAGCTGATCCAAAGAGTTCACCTTTACATTGAGACTTAAGTTGATCAAAACCATGTCAGGGTAAAACTTAGGGTTTAACAAATTATACATGCATAAATGTATCCTGCTTTATTGTTGTTACTGAACCTCAGAACTGTAAACGACTGCTTTTGTGAAGAAGCTGCAGCTTCTTAGCTACGTGTATAGCCTTTTTAAATGTGCCACTCTGATTGGCTTGCATCACCGCAGACGCACTCTCCTCTAGACCAATTATGTCCATACACACACACACACACACACACACACACACTAATATAATTAATAAATTAATATAGCCAAAGATGTGTATTAAACAAAAACCCTATGCTTGGCTCCTCAACCGAAGGAAATCCAAAATATGTATGAGGCATATATAACATACTAGTTCCACGTGTGAAAGAAACCCCAACAGCGTCATCTTGCATGTCAACCAATAAAAGACTTTGCTTGCTACTGTGTGGCACTACTGCACAACTCCAACTACATTACATGGGCATTTTCATAGTGAAATTACACTAACCCTGATCATTTGTTACAGAAATGGTGTTCCGATCTATGTGGTTCAAGTCTAATCTATCCCTTTATTTTTAAAAACACAGTTGATTTTATAAAATAAACTAGCAAACTACGCAAACTAGGGTTGATGCACCATGTATTAAAGGAGTAGATAATGTCTAAGTGAAGTGGACGGCTAAAAGAAGCAAGAAAACTAATGGATTATTGAATATTGTTTGGTCATCGTGTAACTGCATCATTTAATCTTTTTCTTTCAAGAGATTCTTCAGCCCATGAAAAACAAGGACTAAAATCTCCACAAGCCTTATATTCCAGCTGTGTACCTTTTTGTGAATGGTCACTTTATCTGTCTCTAACAAGGGTAGTTATTATTGAAAATTACCTGTGATGCACCCTGATTTAGGAAAAATAACTGTTATACTAAAAGCTTTTAGACCAAGAATAAACTTTTTCATTAAACAAACTAAATATAGACTTTCCGCTTGTCAGCGGCAAAAAGGTTTGGATTTGTATTCAATTTGATTGCGTTAATGTTTGGTTCCAGTTTAGAAATATGATGGCAAAAGTCGTTAAATGCAAAAAATAGCATTGATATTAGTTATATGTTTATAAAATAGTACCGTAAGATGTGATATACACTTTCAAACCAAATATTAAGCAAATAATTAGTTATACAAGATAATAAATAATAAACATGATTAATAAAAATCATTAACAACATTATTATTGCATATGTATACTGTATATGTGAAACCCTATATCAACTGTGGTTGCTGACTGTAGTTTTTTATGCTAATGTCCTGCATTGAGATGGCTTTGGTAATCCGATAAATCCTTTTTGCGCAACTTGCATACAAAAATGTTCTTTTCCATTGTTCGATCAGATTGTTTTTCAAAATAAAAATTAACTATCAGTGTACCAAGAAATTGTCTTTGAGTGATACATTCATGAGCTTGGATGGATGGATGGATGGATGGATGGATGGAAGAATGGATGGATGGATGGAGGGATGGATGGATGGATTGATGGATGGATGGATGGATGGATGGATGGATGGATGGTCTATCTGGAGTGAACCTAGCTTGTCAACATTTTACCATGTTTAAGATGTTTAAGTACAATAACATTAAAACATTTGTTTTCTCCCCTCTTCATTACTCACCAAGGTTTTTCCTTGAAATTATAGCTTATTATTTTGTGTCTTTCTGCGTACAATCAATTTATTTTACTATCTTTAATATGCTTTAGTCATTTTTTAACCTACTGCTAAATCCCCAATGCTACAGTAAGTTATTTTTTTAAATAAACAAGAGGTATTGGAATTGCCCTTGGAGAGAAAACGACATAAAAGAGATGAATGTAGCTCCCTTAAGATGAACGTGCCCCTAATGGAAAGATTCCAGTGCATATTATCTCATTATCCTTTCCTTACTATCTCACTAGACAAGTTTAAAAATGTCTAAGAAAAGCAGCTGCACCAGCAGGCCTGTTTTATAAATCATCGCCATCTGAAGCAGCCTCCCTGGGTGTTTCAAACTTGTGTTGTGTGGGTTGCCTCTGAAGATCATCTAGCTTAAGTGTCACACCTGCACTCCAACCAAGATTTGGTGCAATAACAGCAGCAGGGTCTCCTTGGTCCAAGTACTAAAAAACACAAAACAAATTCACTAAATCATGAGAGGTATTGGTAACGTTGATGACAAAAAAAGTAAAAGTTAATCTCCAAGATGAATATAAACAGCTGAGGAGGAATACGCTGCTTTTTTGTTTGCATGCTGGCAACAGTGCTACCATGGCAGCCATGTTTCCAACTTCATCCCAGTGGTTTTCTATCTGCCAAAGCCACTCTGTCGTTATTCACTCTGTTGTAGTGGCCACCTGTTATCATCCTTTGTCCAATGAAAAACATTATCTTAAACCTCTACATGTATAATCTGAACGAAGAAAAAATTTAGCTTTGACTTTCACACACATTTTGTAAGATCCTTTTTTTAAAGTTGTAGGCCAAAAAAATCATACGGTGTGTCTACTAAGCTTAATTAAATGCTAAATAGTTCCTGTGGCTCTCCTTACAATTCAGTTTCAGCTACAGTAAAGTTATCTCATATACTTTTCTGCCTTTCTAATTGCTTGTTAGTGTACCAGTCTAAGGTGTGCAGCCAATTTGGAGTTGTGCACATTTTTACTGTTGCATCATTATCTTTTAATGCGTCTGAAAGTCTTTCTCATTAGCTGTTTATTTCACTAAAACAAGAGTAAACCTCTAATTAGGTTCAGCTCTCTTGAATGTGAAAATAAAAGGTTTCACGATAGGTTAAACATCTGTAAATCCAGTTAAATCTGCCCCTTTGAACATGGTGAACCTCCTACTTAGTCATGAAGAAATCCATATAAGTGAAATATGTCCCAACATTCAAAATTTCTTATATCTCACCCGTCAACTCTTGTTCATGTGACTATGTCCCTGTTAATTTGAACTCTAAGTTTATCAGGAAATTATTCTGCTGGTAGGTTGTGTTGGTGTGCTTCTGTCTATCATCACCAGGGGGCTTCGGGAGGCTTATTCCTGCTGGTTGGTTCTGCCACATCTGCTTCTTCATCACAGGTGTTGTTCATTCCACTGATCACCTCCTGCAGCATAAGAGGGGTGGATCTCCAGTCATTCCTCGTCGGATTGTTACTTCAGCATGGTACACTCTCTAGCCCTCCTGCGAAATCCCAAACTTCATGAACTTTGTTGACCAGGGCTCACTTGCGTCCCTAGTAACTCCTCTCATGTGTTCTCCACCTAGGTTCTCCTCTCAAGTTTTCCTTTGGATTTCCACACGACCTACAAAGAAAACAATAATCACCAGACAATACCTGGCCTGGAACCACCTCTCTACCTCCACCATTTACTTCCATTTGCACTGCCTGTCCGTCCTCCGCCACACTATTTAGCCTCCACTGGAAATCCATGCCCCCTGGTTCCCCTTCTCATGTCGCCAACACATCCACCACGTTCATCATTTCTATATTACCTTTCCCTGCCGGCAACACCTGATACACCAAGTAAGACAGTTTCTGTGATCATTAAACTCACCCTGGACTACACTCCCCCGCGCCATTGTCCTCCTTCACTTCCGGACCCGAGAACACCTCTTGCACATCTCCTACATTTGTCAATAAACATTCTAACTGTGTCATTGGTCTCTTGAGTTCTTCCTGCGAGTTGGTCAGAAAACCTTCTAAAACCATGACAAAGTTGAGGTAAAGTTAAAGATAATGTTGTGGTCCAATTAGAAAAGATATTTGCAACCTTATAAGTCAACCCTAACTAATCAGAACTTTTTTGGAAAAAAAAAGTTTCCAGTAAAATAATTAATATATTAAATAGATTCACTTACAAAATACTTTTTTGTTACAAAACCTTGATGTTCACTAAAAGCTTTATTTATGCTTAATGAGAAGTTGAGAAAAAAAAAGTGGTAGAAAGAAATATCAACAGCCCTGCGAGGATTGGAAAGGTGAAACAAAAGAGTTCTCAAACAGATGCTTCCAGGATACAGATACTGTACCTTGTTTACTGATCATCTTTCACTGAAACCCCACAGAAAATCTACAGAATATTTTCAAGAGACGAAGAGAGACACTAGACCCAACAATGCAGACTAGCTGATGCCAATTATAAAAGCACCTTTTGCTTCCACAACAGTTCAATGGAACAACAGAGAGATAATTTAGATGTCAAGCTGCATTGACACAATAATTCATGCAAAAGGGGTCCCAATCCATCCATAATTGAATTTACTCCACAGAACATAGATTTTTCTTTTTCATTAGGCAACCATTTCTGTACTTCTGTAAGATTGAGTTTAAAAAATATTTTTAGTCAAAATTGATCAAATTATGTCACTGTTTAATTAACCTACACTTTTTTCATTTATTTTCTTAGAAGCCTCTTTATACTGCGTTCAAGTTGTGTGTTTAGAGATTATGGTCAGAAAACTATTAACTAAAGAGCAAGATACATTATTTTGGGGCAAACAGAAATTGGGCCCAAATAAACATCCTCAAACCAAAGCCTTAAAATTGTATCTCCAGCAGGCTTTTTTTTTTTTTTGAAAATGGAAAATGTAAAAAGCCTATTTTACAAAAAAAGAAATTGCATGCAACATATTGTCTTTCAAATAATTAAATTCTGTGCAGCTCACCCAGTTGTTACTACCAACACAGTTTGCAGGAAATTTATCTGAAGAAAAGGCTGCAAGTGTTTATTTTTTAAAAGCCAGAGACAGAAACATAATTGGTTTTGCTAATGACTTGTTTCAACAATCATGAAAATAATATTACAATGGAAAAATTGAATAAAATGTTGCTATTTACCATATCTGCATACAACTCTAATTTGTTTTTTGTTGGTATGCAGAAGTGGTGGAATATGGTAGACAGAAGAAAGCGTTGAATTTTACTTAATAACTATTTTTATTCAAACATGTTTAAAAAGTAACATTTTGCATACCTTTGTATTACTGCTCATTTCTGATGTTAATACACCTGTCACAGATGCAATAGGTAGATAAAGTTGTCCCCGGAGAACAGAGGAGTATTGTTGCCAGTACAGCAAAGGGAAAAAGAGAATAATGTTATCCTAACAGTCTGACACCCCCATGTTTTATTTAAACAACAAAAACTCAAAAGCTGTTTTTCTCAGCCTCCAGCACCAGCCGTAACTTTTACCTTTGAGCCTGAATCTCCTAAAAGTTGCTTCCTTAAGTTTCTCCTTTTTTCTTAACAAACAAAATATGCTCTCTACAGGCAGGGTGCCACTATAAACACTGTGCTGCATTCACTGCAACATATTAACACATTCACATGTTTTCTTCTCTGAGGCTGACTACGAAGACAACTGCTGGCACACAGACAACAGAAAGAATTGTAGGCATACAGAGAAGAACTAAAATATATCTCCATAACAATGTTGTTGTTGCTACTGCGGCTCCATTGCCATAATGTAATATGATATTCTGAAACAGATATTGTTATACACATGTTTTGAATACAAAAACGAGTATGAGGTGGGACAAGAGAGAAGAGGTTAAAAATCTACAATCGGCTAAAGGATCTACAGACAGATGTTTTACTACAGGAGACTCATTTATCAAACACAACTGCATATGTTCTGTCCACAGCCCAGTTTCCTTATGTATTTTGAGCTGGATACAACTGCAGACAAAAAATGTCTCTAACACTTCAAGGGAGGCTCTATATTTTAAAGCATCACTTGGAAAAGCAAACCTTTTTAGCCCAACTATGGCAGCCAGAAACCCATTCTACTAACCATGATGCTGAACAAGACTAGGCAAAAGAGGGAAAGAAAAAAATATAAAAATGTAAAGAAGTAAATCAAGGATAATAAGTAAATTCATTACATTTTTCTAAAAGCATTAGTCTTTGTAACTATCGGTGACTTCATATCAAAGCTGCTAAAAGCATTGATCAGTTTCTTGGTTGTTGTGAAATATAAACTTTATCAGTGTGAATTGAAAGAAGACTATTTCACAAGACTGTGTATTTGGAAACACAGTCATTTGTTTTCTACAAAATATGTTCTTGCATTCACTGAAGCCCTCAGGACACATCATGCTTTTTTCATTTTTGCCAAACAGTTAGAAAACAGCAATCAATTCTCTTGAATGGACATACTTTTCTTCATTTAATGGGCTTTTCATTACTCACTGCATCAGTGTAACTGACACAAAATGACATTGTCAGTTCAAGATTTATGGCTCCTTCTTAGAATTATGTTATCCTTGTTCTTGTTTTATTAAAAATCCCTGCTTTTTTTACCAGTTCTGCTCAACAGAAATTTAGAATTTAGTATTTTGTGTTGGTCTGTCACACAAAATGCCTTATCTGTAAAGAGCTCTCTGAGTTTCCCTCTGCTCTCCTGTAATATAATCAGTTCATCATATCTACCTGTGCAATGGTGCTGTGCATTGCAATCATACTCATGTCATGCAAATCTTGTCCTGGAGCTCTTTGGAGGGCAGACAGTGCCAGTGCTGGATATCTATAGTGAGTAGATATCCAGCATTCCCTTTCTGACCTCATGTTGATTAAAATGTTCAAAAGCCAAGGATTTTTCTTGTCTTGCCTTGTCCAGATATCTCACTGCTTCCTGATCATCTGGACACTGACTTTATGCATCGCCTCTTGAGGACTGGAGATTGACACCTCTGCTTCAGATCTTTTAGCCAGAATCTGTGGTCAATCTGCATCCACATATCTGCCGTTGTTGCATCTACGGTCACAAACCTTCTTCTTCCTTTTGACCTACATCAGTTAAGTCCCTGAGTTTATTCTCTGAAAGTGCTCTCCGTGAGTTACCTTCAGCCATTCTACAACCCAGCTTCACATTATCATCCTTTCAGTCATCCTGGACACGCTAAGGATAGAATGTACTGGTTGAAACTTTTATGCATGTCATACTTATTTGCATCTGGCTATCTGTAGTTTTTGTTGCTTTTAAATTAATTTACCCTAACACTACCGTTGATTTTAATAGATCAAATCACAAATCGCAAACATCAATTTTTTAACTAAAGTGCAGCTTATTACATTCCCAGATATAAGTGGATTTTGTAAAGGTATCTTTTATTGAGTTAAGTTTATGTATTATATATAGCTTAAATAATGGTTGATTTCTGCTGTTTTAAAAATGTGAGGGGTTAGTATCTGGACATTTTTGTGTAACTGTTAGTTCAAAGATAACCCAGTTACACAGAGAACGATTCGCCAGGTTGCACATACACCTTACTGGGATTCTGGAGTACAGACAATATGAGGGACAGGCAAGGCTGAGCTCTGGATCTCATATTAACCGAAACTGTCTCAAAGACAGCAGAAGCTTCAATTTCTCGTAACACATGTATTGAATTTGCTGCAGATCAGAAAGCTACGTACATCACACCATCTATATATAGACAGCCAGAAAATGTGCATGGAAGTATGCTGGCCAACTTAAAATCTCTGACAGTACACTTATGGTTTCCCTTATACACATACTGCTTATATACCTCACCAGGATCCCCCCAAAAAACTTAAATAAGTCTTGCAGTGATCACTTCGATTTATTACACCTTCCATGTTCACAAGCTAATAACATCATGTGCACAAGATTTAATCCCCTGAGAGATGAAGATGAAGACTTGCTTTGCTGTCACTATTGTAAAGATGGAGTTTACAGATATAATCTCTCTCACTGATTCTATTTGAAGTGCCTGCTACTGACATTGATTTCCTACAGATGAAACAATATCCAAATTCCCAACTGCCAGTGTTTTGTAATGGTACTGAACAATCTGAGTCTTGTGCGCGTTTGGCCCATGTTGTGGAGTTATATTTATACCTGTCATGCTGTGCAGGGTACATGCAGATATTTTATGTCAGCAGTGTGTATATTAGGCTGTGAATTCCCTAGTTATATTATACTGTGAGTTCCTTCTTGTTACAGTACAGAGTCTTGTCATCCCTCTTTGTTATTCTGATTGCAGTGCACACAAGCTGAAGAATTGCAAACGTGGTCTTTAAAAAGTAATTTTGCCCTAGAAAATCCACCCTATTAGGCTATTTAAGTGCATATAAAAGCAACAACTGACAGTCATCACCTTGTATGATTACCATCCAGACATACAATATAAAGACATCTGCTAAAATTGAGATATTTGATTGCTATGACATTGCTCTGGGACAACAGCATCATACCTTACAAAAGGCTGATTATATGCTGTCTGTAGTTATTGTGATGCCATACATTAAGTGGTGTAGATTATGATGTTTTAGAAGATACTATGTATTTAAAATGCTCCTGCTAAGCAGGTTAAATATCCAATGTTGAGCTCCATAAGTCTCTGTGGTAGAAAAGGTGCAACATTTGCAGAGACTAAAGGCTGCAATGCCCTGGTTTGATTTCTGGCTCCAGACCATTTGCCACTTTTTCATTTGATTCTGCCACTGATTCTCCATCCTGTCAAGGTACTATTACATAGGCCAATAATGCAGCAAACAAATAAAAACTACAACTAATGCTTTAATTATTAATTGCTAGTTTTAGGTGTCAAAGCATATTCAGATTTTTAAATAACAGTTTCAAAACCATACAACTTGTTGTGATGTAATGTAGCCAATCCCCTTTCTGTTGCATTTGGGTAGATCTAAATTGGCTAGCTGAAGGAAGGTCCTACACCTAGCCAATTATATCTGGTCTCCAAGAGTAACACAATCATCTAGTAAAGACTAAAGGAGTGCCACTAGTCACATAAGTATATTACGATTCTGGCCTGTGTCAACACCAGTTACATTCTTCTTTACTCTTCACTGCCAAGCTGATCGTTCATTCATTCCAACTTGTTCCAACCTTGTCTTACCTGCCTGCTCGTGTGATCACATCTTGTTCTGTTTCCTAGTATTCCCGTCTTCCCTCTCGCCTGCGCTCGACTATTCTGGACAACGACACTTCTTTCAGCCTTCTGACATGCCAGAAGAAGCCTCAGATCTTTGAATGTGTTTGCCTGAATCTGCCTCCACGGTTTTGAACCTCCTTCCATTTTCTGACTACCGATTACAGCCTCATCCCCAAATCCGTTTGCCTGTGAATGTGACTAAGTAGCCTAACCTGTTTCAGGAGCTGACCACCGAGATCTGCCTAGCCCTAAGGATAATAGAGTCATGAAAGATCTCTATGATGCTGTCCCACTATCCAAACCCTAAAGAGGGTTATGGCTTTTTCTGTAAGTTGCCCTATATTCACTGAACTCATCTGAGCCAAGATCCAGTAACCCTCCCCATCACCCCCACAGTGGTTCCTTCTCCTGTCGCTGGTGGTGTTGTGTTATCCAGAGGATTTATTTGTAATAAATCATGGTTGTGCCTGGTTAATTTTTTCTGATCCTCAGTCTTTCTGGTCATTACGAAGTATGCCTAATCCACATTTCAAAGTTTATTCCACTGTCTACTCAATTACTAAGTCTGTGTGACATAATTCTTGTTTTGTATCTGTGTACAAGGTGTCTGCATATGTGCAGCAGAGAATTTGCTTCATAACAGTGGCAATACAAGCATAATTTAAAAGGCAGCATCCACCAAATAAAATATAAGACGTTATAAGAAACATAGTGTGTGAAGGACAAATAAACCCCTTGGAAAGTCTGCTTTGATGTACATTTAAAATCAGATGTAAGCTGATGTCAAGCTGCAGTTAACAGTTAATCATATTCTATTGACAAATAGGCTTTTAATGTGGTTGTTTTTTCTTCTGCATAAAAATAAAGTATCATGTACATTTCACCTCCTCCCCTAGAAAATTTTTTCCTTTGCTCAAGAAGCCACTGTCAAGAAAAACTGCCTTGCTTTTCAGTGTATGAATGGAATATTTTTCATCAATTTACCATATACTAAATGTTGTTCTCATATGCAATCCAGTTTTTGAGTGTATTATAATAATGTTGATTCCTTAAGAATTAATTTTTCCCCCAAACACAACTCTCTGTTATTTCTATGCAACAAAATAACTATTTAGATTCCAGCCATTGACAGGCTTTCCTTATTCCATTGATAATATGGTTCTGTTACCATCTCTTTTTTTGTTTTTTGCTCCAACCTGTTTCATCTTGTCTCCAGCCGGCATCTAGCCTGACTAAGTGCGGTCATGTGGAAATAATAAGGTTCATCTTTGATGGCAAAATAACTCTTCTGAGTCCCAGGAACGTCTCAGGCTGCTTGTAAAATCGTACCTCATTTACCAAGACTGGGAGAGTCAAACCCCAAATGATGCCATAGCTTTACACTTAATTGTCTGTATCTAGGAATTAAACATAACATATTGATTACAGAAGTATTCTGGGAGCACTACAAAGCCTGTAAGGTAAAGTGCTGCTCATAATGCCAGTGTAAGTTATTTTAAGGGATTTTTTTTCTTCAGGGAAATTGCAAACTAAGCAAGTGCTGGTGCAAGAAATAATAAAAAACGATGAAAGCTTGGTGCTGGACATATTCATTTCAATGCCCTCAAGAAAATGTTATTATGAAAATAAAATAATGAATGTAAATTAAACCAATCCTGGCATTACATGGGTTACTTTATTTTTATTTTTTTCTTTGGTTACTTTTTTGGTTTTCAAATACAACAAACAAATGGGTTTGTTTACATCTGTTCTTTACCATGTTTTAGACGCTTTTTAGTTATGTGTTATAAGTATGAATGTAAGTATTAACTTGTCCAGTTGTGTTGACAAAAAACTAAGAAAGACATTTTGTCAGGCTCGTTGGTAATGAAGACGCATACAACAATTGAATCACTTGTCTGGAAGCATTTTGGGTAGGATAACGTCAAAGAGGCAGACCGCACATGCAAATACCGTATTTTGAAGAAGTTTCACAAACATGGCAATTTCAATAACCAATGCCATCGATACGTAATTCTTTGTCTTGCTGATTGGCAGTGTTCAAGCTAATAAACATATTTGGTTTGTACAGTAAATTCAGACATTTAACAGAAAATATCCTAAAAAATGAACAGAGGTTGAATAAGAAAAATTAGATTTTCACTCTACTGCAGCATTGAACAAAAACCTACATATAGCCCTTTTAGAGCTCTCTTAAAATGACCTCACAAGTTAGCCGTTAGTTGCTGAAGATGTTACAATATATTGGCATCTCGTCTGTAGTACTGTGTTGACACAAAGCTGAAGGGTTAATACAGTTTTCATGTCCAGTACAAAATCTAAAATATTCATACATGCCAGAATTACATACTTTTCAGCTACATAATTCTATCGGAAAATATATTGTTTAAGAATGGTTTAAAATTTAAAAAAATAGTTTTAGGATTTCTCAAAGTACAAAAACAGAAAGCTTTAAATATTCTATGTAGATAACAGATTATTTAAAGTAGCCTACGGGTTTTGTTTTGTGAAACTTTACCCTGTCTGTCATGGTTTTTTCCACATTAGCCTTGACTTTATACAAGCTAGTTGTTAATAGATATTCTGAAGATACAATTCCTCATGGAAAAGATTTAGGAGATTACTGCATTTAATTAAAATTAACTGAGGTTAGATCCTCCTACAGAGCTGCAAGCACAGATCACATTAAACTACTTGATTGGAACGTGAGCCTCTGTAAGCATTGCGAGCTGGATGATTTCCATTAGAGACTATCACCTTTAATAGCCACCCTGGCCGCTGAATTCCTTGATACATTCATGTGTAGCGACATGCATTAAAGTAAACACAGTCATCCTAAGAGACAGTGCCAGTGACCCTGTTAAACCAAACACACTTCAGCCCATGTAGACAATTACATCATTTGTTCCATGCATGGGTTTTTATTAAAGCATGGATGGAAGTACGGCCCGACGGGCTGGTAGATGGGCAAAATAAGACACGAAGGAGAAAGCCAGACAGTCCGTCGCCAGTAGGAAGGGGAATATTTTATTCCGTAAGAGTTGGCTCATCTCCCCTTGGACACCTGTTGCCATAGTAACTACCGATGGGAGTTAGGTTGGTTTGGCTGATTCTGTGGACTTAAGAAGGGTCAGCACAGGCTAAGCAAGTTTCTAACCATGAAATGGTTGACCCTAGCCTCCTCCACAGTTTAACTCATCCTTACGTGTGAGTCTAGAGGAACTTGTGCCCTTTATGCATTCATTATATATATATATATATATATATATATATATATATATATATATATATATATATATATATATATATATTGGAATTACACACTAGACCATGGGTCACTTAATCTTATCTTTTTGTGTATCTATTGTTGCACTAAAACCTATATTTGGAGTCACTTCCTATTTCTTGCTTTATCTAAACACACTTTTTTCAATTCAACATGGTATCTTACAAGCCTTCAAATGTGTTTAATCCACCATCTGTCATGTCCTTTCTCAGTCTCTTCTCTTTAATCCATCAGACTGACTATTCAAATTGGCAGTCTGATGGACCACTTACTCGCTCAATCACTGTGCATCTCTCCGAGTGGTGGCTTTGACACGTGAGAGAGCGGAAGGTCTCACAGGTGCACTCAACTGAAGTGTTTTGAAAAATTGCCACTGCTGATGAGAAGCATTTGATAAGTCAAGAACAATGGTACACATATTCTTACTCTGATGAACCTGAAGTCTTTTACAATGAGGCTGCATCTTTCAGTGAAGGTGTGTGTGCAAAAGACAATGTGTCACCTTGGCAACCTGTGGACATTCAACAC
Source organism: Orestias chungarensis (assembly GCA_032876305.1). Classification (NCBI taxonomy): domain Eukaryota; kingdom Metazoa; phylum Chordata; class Actinopteri; order Cyprinodontiformes; family Cyprinodontidae; genus Orestias; species Orestias chungarensis. The sequence goes on from JAVLVB010001296.1 coordinate 453,408, forward strand.
AGACTCATGTGGAAATGTTTGAAGATGCCTGTGAAAACTCACTTTTGACAGTGGCCGTCCTGGTGCAGTTGTAGAGAATAGCCAGCTCTCCGAACACCTTTCCTGGCCCCATTGTGCAGAGCTTCAAACTTTCCTTTGTCACCTCCACCTTCCCATCTGAAAAAGGCATTGAAATGGAAAAAAAAAATTATAATATCACTGTTCGGTTTGGATGTTTGGTTTTAAAAGTTTGTCTGAAAAGTTTAAATTCAGTATTTGCATCAAAGAGGAAATAAAGTGACTGTAGGAATTTGACTATTTTTGCTTCTGATTGTATTCACCCCCAGTAATATTTGTTAGGAGGAATGGAATAATACATTTAAATCTTACTTTACGAACCTCAAAAAATATTTATCCTGCATTGACTTTAAACAGTCTGACACGTAAGAACCACACCTTTAATATATTTCATACTTAAAAGCATTTTCTGAAAGTAAAAAAGACTGTGTCTATATTTAAGAGTGTTTTAAGATTAATTTTGACAACCTATAGTTTCCCATCTAGCTCTAAATTCAGCATGGACAGCTTTTTGTTAAATATACTGCATCAAATGAGGCCAACATTTAGTAATCCCCCAAAAAGTGGCTGGATACTTTCAGTTCAACTCAGTATTCTGGTAGGGATATAGCTCTGATTCAAAGAGTACAAACCCAAAAAAAAATAATAGTTAGGGTCTGACGACAGCCAATAAAAAATGCTAATAAATTATATTTTTGGAGCGCATCCTGGGTTTTTTTCTGTAGGGAAAACAAAACTGCTCTTTTTCATTTCATAGAGACAAAGAAAAAAAACACGATGTGGCTGAAATATGTGTAAAATCTGTCAAATCTTACAAAGCACAAGATATTATACTTTTCTGCTTCATTACATATCAGATGTATGCCTCAACGAAAGCTACTTAATATGGACTGATTCCAGGTGAAAGTGACTGATCCTTAAAGCTTTTATACTAGTACGTTCCTTCACAGCTGCATAATAAATATTATACCTCAAAATAAGGTAAATAGTCATTTAAAATAATAGATAGTTATTTGTGCATACAAATGTTATTTCAAGTTACTTAAAAGTATGTAGTAGGCGGTTGGGGTTTACATTTATATTTACTTACTATAAAGACAAATCTGTAGCAGAAACAATATTTCATCATCTCCAGGATTGCTAGCAAACCAAGCAAGATTACAAGGAGACTATGGAACCAGTTTTACCTAAATCTCAATGTGTTAAGGGTGTAATCTCAGCTGTAAATAACCCATACTGTTACCCAAGGAACGAACATAAGTTACCAAAAAAGCAAATCTCCAGCCTAAAAGGGAAAAAAATTCATCATAGTACAAGTAAGCAAAAATAAGCACACAGAAGCAGAGAGATTTCAAAGACCAAAAATGACTTCCACTGAATTGTAAACTGTCAGGTTGATTACCTCACTGCCCTCTACAAAGCCCAACTTACATAATATGATAGTTTTAATCATCCATCTCAAAAACGACCACATTATGTGCAGCCTTGCTTTTTCAGCTGTCTCCCTAATAGGCTCCTCCTAGAAAACAAGCTGTCTTTCTCTGTCAGACAACCTGTAGGTTTATTTTAGTCTATTATTACTTATCTTCCTAAAACAGAGCTAGCTTTTCTATAAGCACGAAAGATTCTGTTACATTTTGCACTTGTCAAGCTGCAATCGAGCCTGTTGTCACCGACACAAATGTATTGATGATGATGGTCATTTATTGTTTTCATATGAGATTGTACGACACAGTATCAAAATCTTTCTATTACATGATACAACATTTACACATTAAAACTGGTCTTGAAAGTAGACAAATCCATAAATGTGTTACTTTCAAATTCAAGACAAATGTTAGAAAACTGCAGACCTCTCACCACTTTATTAGGCTTATCTTTAAGTTCCAATGTGTTGGGTATCTCATTAGTCCCATTAGTTTGTTTATCTTTTGAAGCTGAGTCAATATTTCCTGCTGCAAATTTCATGTCTTGCAACAAAAACAGACTATTGGTCCTATTCTAACTGTTTTGAATACTGTAAGTCGTTGAGCCAGCATGCTACTGGCAGCATTGTGAGCCTTCGGTTTAAGTTTGACTATCCCTTGTATAGATATTTTTTACATTTTTTCCCAACCAGTGCTTTAATTGTTTAACAAGACTAAAACTTATTTCCTACAGCTGAAAATACCCTATTGGCATCCATCGAAAGATAATTTGTGTTTTTAACACTCAATATAATGCAGACTGTTAACATTTAGTGTGTAAAACATTTTCTGTGTAGACAAAGACCCTGAAAGAGGTCATCAGTTTCATAAACGCTGGTTTTGAAAAGCCTACTGACTAAATACTTCAAGGGAATTGCCAAGAATAGAAATAATCAAAATGTTAATGTATTGTAATTTCACAAATGATCTGTTTGCATGTTTTTATTTATTTCATTTTTTCAACTGGCTGTTCACACACACCCCAACGCATTTGCCCTGCCAGAAACACACTCACTCACAGGGTCCGGCTCATTTCCTGTTTATGCATCTAATAATACCTGCTTTATCATGCTGCTTTGTTATTCAGTGGAACTGAAAATTCACCCGAATTTAACTCTCTCATTCTGGAGCCTTATTCAAATTAAGACGTACGAAAACCAAATGCTTGCATTATGCAAACACAAGTCAGTTCAGGGTACATACTCCCATCATTGGAGGTGATGTCAAAAAGCAAACACTGTATTTATGAAACAACATGCACTACATGGGTAAAATGTTCACTTATATTAGGTTATCACTGTCAGTGAACATCAGCATGTCTTCCTCCGTCGAGGTTGTGAATTAATTTAATGGTTGATCATTTGAATGCAAGTCGCATTGTGCCTGACATAGCGGGACATCGGAGCACACCTCGGAGCAGACTTTTCTTTGGCTCAAGATCATAAGATTTTGTGGCTGGATTTCAGTTTGAATGGCCTAACCACTGCTGAAGACTTCAAATATAAAGCGAAACATCAAACTCTATCAACAGAGATTTGAGTTCTCTTCAGTGATAAAGGATTTCTTGACCGAGTTATAAATCATTCATGAACAGAATTTTGTCTTGTTTAAAACACCTCGTTTACTTACAGGAAATGTGAGCTGCAGGGTTTCTATAAATTGAATATAGAGGAAAAAGAGGCCAAACTTTAATTCCCAACTAAAACATTAGAATGCCACTGAAACAACATTTTTAAAGTCAGGGAGCAAGACACCATTGTGACAAAAGGAAACAGGATGCTGGGGAGTTCAAATCTCAGAGGATATAACACAACCAGCATCCCATCATGATTGACCATATTCAACACCTAAAAACTGGAACCTGAAGATTTTTAGTTGTAAAGCACGTGTGACTTCAGGTCAGCAATAAAAAACAAACAAACATGCTACACTCTGGTCTATACTCTCTGTTACAGCCTCAATGGTTCAGAGCAGTTAAAATCTATCTATCTATCTATCTATCTATCTATCTATCTATCTATCTATCTATCTATCTATCTATCTATCTATCTATCTATCTATCTATCTATCTATCTATCTATCTATCTATTTATCTATCTATCTAACATTGATCTGTCCTGCCAGTAATGGAAGTGTTTTGCCAATCAGGTGTGAAGAGGCTGATACATCCACTAGTAGCTGTGCAGAGAATCCTGATATTCCAAGATAGACTTTCCACAACTCTGATTAGCCCATCTCATTCTCACTGAATTAATTATTGGTTAAAAAGGCCAACATTTGAATGAAAGTTTGAGTAATTAACTGTAAAATTTCTTCAATTGATTAAAAATGAAGACCTAAATCTGTCCGATTAGTGGGTTTGGACAAAAACAAGGATAAGACGTTGCCAGGTATTATCACATACTTCCCTCTGGTTAAAAACAGAATAAATCCTTAAGTAAAAAAAAAACAAAGCAAACTTAAGCCAGGGGCAAGAGCAAAGAAAGATGATAAGACTATAAGAAGCGAGAAAAAGTGTTGGCAGTTTTAGAGGTTTTTATAAACATGAAGGGAAGAATAACAATTACACATAATTTCAGCAAACACTCATAAACCATTATGAGTTAAATAATAGTTTATAAAGAGATCAGGATGCATGTCACAGATTTCTTCCATACGTCTTCAGCCAATCATCAGTAATAATTATGTACTTGATAACAACTGACACTGATGTGGAAATTTACTAAGCTAGTCAAAATATGTGAATGTATAGTTTCAAACATTTATTATCATTATTCTTTTAACTATCTGATTTGTCAAGTCTCGTAGCAGAGTGGTAAACAATTGTTCAACGATTTCAGAAAACCTTAAAAAAATAAATGTAAAAAGTAAACTGATAAGCAGTTAAAAATGTTACACATCTATTTGGAACTCTGGAGAATTTTGACGTCACAAATCTACTGATCGACACATTGTGTTCAGATGGGAAAAATACGGCCGACCTAACCAGCGTCCGCAAGAGTGATTGAGCATTAACAATGTTGGAGAAATGACAGATCTGTAACAGCTTAAATGATAACCTACAAACCCGGGATAACTGTTGTCGGACCATATATTTTTCCTTAATTTAGTGGCCCTAAAAGCTTTATCATTTTGAACAACAACAGCATGTGTGCTATAAAAAAAAGCAAGTTTGTTGTCCATCTTGCAGAGGTGATGTTTAAGAGCCAATTGGTAGTTTATTTGTTTCTTTTTTGTGGAAAGGACAGTCTATAGAAAAAAAAAATATATTGTCTTGATTTAAAGAAATTCTAGTTAAAATTTGTATTTTATTATCTAATTTGTTAGATGCCAAAACATATGGGCTTAATTCTAACGTTTAGATTGTGAGAATAGTGCAGCAGCTAAGCACCTCTCTGTACATCAGACCAGAGCGTACACCAGCTGACGTCATACGGCAACAAAAAAGGGAGACGAAAGGTGGGGGATAAGGAGCGAGTGAGGAGTGGGGTGAAATACGCAATAAGACAGGCTTGATGAACACAGTAAAAGCATGTGAGGGAAGACAATGCAGGTCAGGAACAACCTGATGCTACACGGGTACGAAGCTGAACATCTCATCATTGAAGCTCAGGAGGACTTCACATCTTCACACAGCCGTCCTGCAAAGCTCCAAGCCGCCAGCACTGAGGAAAATTGCACTGCAGCTTTGTAGAGTCGGTAAGAAAGACCCAAAGACCATACTTAGTGACTAGTCAAAGAAAAAGAAAGGAGAGCTAGTTTTAACATACCTTAAAGACTGAAATTCAGCAAGAATATAGCATAGCTCTTTGGTTTTTTTTTTCAAGGGTGCTCATTGTCGCTCATAAAGTTACTTCCATTCTGGTCAAGTGAAAGGACATGTGGGGGAAGACATCACAGCTGTCTACTTTTCTGTGGCTTCTCTTTCTCTCTCACTGCTTCCATCAAAACATTATTTAAGGGCTGACGCCATGCCTACTACTCTACTTCCCATTAAACTCTGATTATGGTTGTTTTGTTGACAACTTGATTGGTTGGCTACGCGGGGTGGGGAATGATAATTTTATGTTCATCCACTAACATGCAGCCTTTTAATTTATTCACGCACCAAAATGCAGACTTTTAATTAGGAGCTAACAATATTGTGTGCAACATTTCTTTTATGCAGATTTGCCAATTAAAAACAATAATATGGCAACTTAAAAACAAAAGTGCCAGTTTAATTTTAGATCCATCATATCCATTTTAAATCCAATCCACTCAAGTATCTTGCTACATCACTATAGACATGCAAAAGTATATGCAGTAATACAAAATTCTATTTTAAACCATCTATTACCCCAACACAATAGCTTATTCACTTCGGATATGTAACTAATTTATCTCATCACACTGAGAAATGTGCCTTTTGTTTTTCCTGAGCTGAATCCTCAACAATTATCCAATAATTTTGTGGAAAATTGGATTGAAAATTAGTGTCTCATTCAAATGATTCTATGCAGATTTCTAAATGGATGTTATGACGGTCGATGAGGGTTTGGGGCTGAGGGGGTCGATGACTGAGAAGTAAGGTAGGCATAAATACTGCAGTAACTTTATGCAGATATGACAACATAATTAAAAGAAACTGTCACAACAAAACAAGCAATTTTATCTTTAGATGAGAATAATTAACTTGTGTTCTGCATATTGTGGCTTTAGCACACTTTTCTTAATACAAACAAAGGATGTTCACAATTGCTTCAGAGAGAGGTAAAGATGGTTGATTTATAATGTTAAATAACTGTTTGCAATTATGGTAACAACCAAACCACAGTTTATTATTTTAGCTATTATTAGTCGTATTAAGTAGTATTAAAAAATAAATTAAAAATAAGTCAATTTCATATTTGTTTTAGAACACAGTTTAATAGCATAGCAATGGAGCAATGTGAGGAACAAAATTGGATAGATTTTACAGATTTGCAAATCTTTTCTGTCTTCACTGGCCTTATGACACTAACAGATGTCCTGTCATTTTTCCCATCTGTGATAATTGTAGATATCAGAGAGGATGCAATTCCGGCACAATGACAAAACTCTAACATCTTTCTTATCCTGAGAAAAAGGTCTTAACCCATGAAACAGAAAATACAGCCATCACTACCCGCCCATCAACTCTTTGTGTCTCTCGGTGAAACGCATTGGCAATACGAATTACAACGCAAAGGTGAACATCATTAGATTTTCGGAGCAGTGCAGAAAGAAAGAGAGTATAAATGAAGAAGAAACAATGATGCACTGGTACAACGACATGCTTAAAGAAAAAAGTTAGTTTTTGTAATTCTAGGTGTCTGTGGTTTGAGATACTGTACATCCACTGATCATTACTTGAGTAACATTAAATAGTCATATACACAAAGAACAACATGGGTGAGAGGAAGATGACAAAAAGAAAAACAGGTTGTTTTTTAGTCTGGATTCATTGTGTGCTTAAATTTAGGTAAAACTCATCACCATGACTAAAACAGCACACTGACAAAATTTCAGAGACTTTTCAAAAGTCCACAAATAACATTTTCTTGAGAGTTCATGTCCTTTTTGGATGTACTTTATCAAGTTAGCTTTGGCTTAATCTTAGTAATTTTTTTCCTAAGAAACAATTGTAGTGCAAAAGCTGTGAAATGTACTTACTTGAGTAAATGTTGAGCAATAGGAGTATGCCAAAATAAAAGGAAGTAATATTTTCAGAATTTACACTTAAAACTTCAACTTTGCAGACTGCAGGGTCATCAGCCAGGGGCCCCGGTTAATTCATGTTTGTCCCCAAATTTCAGGGCCTTACAACATGACAGGAATTCTTATTTTCACTATGTATTGTCCTTCCTTTAGAACCAGAACTAAATGCTTCCTGTCTCAGCCTCCTCAGCAAAACCCTAGACAGCTCATTTCCTGCTGCGACCAAGGGTTTTAAGAAGCCAATTAACAGATGACCCTGTGAACCACCTCAACCAATCACATGCACTCCATCCAGCTTGTAAAATAATGCTGAGAGGTCTGCATACATCTCCCTTTTCAGCCATGACTACTGATCAGACATAGACTGACTAGAGGCAAATATCTGTGTACAGATTAGTCCTTTTGATCTCTTTGGAGTTCTTCCCCTGGCAATCCAGATTAACTGCCAACAGACACTCACCTCTTTGTGTCAAAAGGGACAATTGGGCCTTCACAAAGCATTTCCTTTTGATCCCTGATATGACAAACTGGATACATATCTTGACAGTGGGTGGGTTGTTCCTGTTGGCTTTATGTTTTGGGGCCTCTATGAGCTATGCTAACTTGTATAGAACTCTGTCATACCACCACATAAACCTGCAATGAAACAGTGGTTCATATCCATGAGGGATATGTTTAAAATGTAGATTAGGAGAGTTACACAGATGGCATAGTTCTTTAATGGTATTTCATACCATGTATATAGGTTTCAAGGGGGTGGGCAATTCATCACAATTAGCCCTAATCTGGTATCCAGTTTTGCCTTTTTGAGTCAGTATGATAATCTCCTGGTGCTTAAGCCATGCGGTGGGGTCATCTAAAGCTTTGATTGTTTTGCAGTAATGACATGTATAAATATTAGGGTTGGCAGACTAAACAGTTTAGTGTTTCAACTCAAAGAGGAATGTACCCTCTTTATTTTTCAAACCTCAGGCTTATAGAACTAAAAAGGAGATGTTGGAGGTTTCTACCAAAGAGTGCCTTGGTTGAAATAGTTAGATGTAGGCAGATCAATTTCCCTGATATATAAGTTGGGGACACTGGCCTATCCCTGACGTATCAGAAAGGCTGGATGTGTACAATCTCCCTCGACCTCTTACTAAGTCTGTCCTCAACCACATTAAAGTAATGTTATAACTTCTGGCTCCTTTCCGCATCTAGACATTGCGTTTTTAGAAGGTCTGATCTTCACACTGGTCCAAACTAAAATCTCCTCCAGCTGATTTAATAGCTTCTGTTTAGAGGATAGTATAAACATCATCTGTATTGCCTCATATTGCAAGAACCTTTGGCCCGTCTCATATCTGACCCCTCCGACCAATTCACTTTCCGCCGCCATGACCTAAAACCTCACAGAGTAGGAAGTTATTGGCAAGGAGTTTAGCTTAATTGACAAAATAACAAATTTACATTTGATTTAACAAACAAGGGAACATTGAAAATCAAAATAACTATAAATGTAAACAGAGGAAAATCACTCAGAACAAGTAAATAGACAAATGTTTAAATAGACGATCAAAGTATTTAAAGGATTACAGCCACCAAAGAATATTCTACAGGTACCTGAGATCACTACTAAAAATGCTTAGAATTGCCTGTTATAATTGTTAAAATTTTTCACTTGCTATACTCAGTATTCATTGATACACTTAGGTCATGTCTCTAGACTTCACTTTAGCTGATTTGGATGTGCGGCCAATAAAGCAGATAAAAATGAATGTGGTTTCTGGATTGGCTGCCCTGCAAAATGCTGATAGCAAGTAAAGTATTATTGTGCCCAGCTATTCCACTTTTTCAAGCTGACTTACCTATCACATATTTTAAATATCCACGAATACGGAGCCATAAATTGCGGTTATCAACTGTATTACTAATCTAAACTCCAATTCCAAGAGATCATGGACCAAAATGACACCGAAGACATTCAATAGCTGTTTGTTTAAAACTGAAAAACATCTCATATAATCAGTCACAATTTCCCTTTATTATGAGGATGATGGTAAAGCTACAAGGTTAAACCAATGTTTCGCACTAAACTATGAATTTAACAAGAGGCTTTTATCCACGTGCAAACAACTATAAATAAAGTATACATTTCCTGGTACTTCGCCTACAAGCTCTCTGTAATAACTTGATGGAAAAGGAGACACTTATCACAATAATCTCTAGGATTAGTCAATCTTTGTCCAAGCTTTTGCACTGGCTGAATTAGTAAACAGTCATTTAGGTCAGAGTTTGAGACCAGGGAATGGTTATCATTCCAAATGCAGCAACTGTCACAATAATCTGCCTGATATTTCAGAAAATACAACACAACTAAGATCTTTTTATTTAATTTTAAATCGAGTGGACATTCTTGCCCTGTACTACACCTATATACACAAGACTCACATACGATTTATAACTGAACAAAGAAAAGTCCCCAGGTTAGGTTTTTGACAGAGACAATCAAAGTTTAAAAAAAGAAAAGATCAAAGAGATGAATTTCAGCAAAAGGGGAACTAATAAGAAAAAGGTCTGAAGTAAGAGAGAGGAAAGTCAAATTGAATCCTTTTCAAAAAGAAGTGTAAAACTCCAAAGGCATTTATTGATTAAACTAACCTGAAAATTGATTTTTTTTGTTTAGCACAGTCAATGAAATAAACAAACACTTTCATTAACACACAAAAACATAATATTTATACACTTTCTTTAGGCAAATGCTGTTTAGAGCTTTTGATATTTTTTTTCTCTTTAATGTACAGCTGTTTACCACATGTGTATATATATATATTGTGTCTGTAAAGAGCTTTGCTTGACTTGCAGCGCAGGCAAGGATTAGTCTGTGACTGTAAAAGAACAGATTACTTTTGTGTAGCCTGGTATTCTCGTTCTGAACCTTTGCAAACACAGCTAATCCAGTCACTGCAGACTCTTTATATTGCTGCCAGTCTGTGAGAAAACACATCCTCATATTGGAGCAAACACACTGAGAGTTGCTCTTATGACAGAAGGCATATAATTCAGTACGTATTTCAGTCTAAACAATGAGCGGAGTTGGAAACATTTGCATATTTCTCAATTTATAAAATGCTTCTAAGCTTTTTAGTTGTTTTTTTTGTTTGTTTGTTTTTTGTATTTTTCAGTGTCTGCCTTCCGTTCTTCACCCGCTGCTTCTCTCATGCGATTCACGCACCCACAATGATGTCTTTCCACATGAAAAACTTGCAAAAGCAGTGTTAGTCTCAGGCATAATTTGGAGATTATTGATTAATTTCTGCTCTGATGTGTTTTCATCGGCCTCTGTGGAGAGACAATGTGAAGTGATTATTTCAAAGATTATAATTACAAAACAGAGACCCACAACAAGCAGGGAGAGTAAAAGGGAGGGAACCAATAAAATATGGCTTCAATACAAGCAAATGACAAACTAGAAATCAGGGAAGCTAGATGGACAGGTGATGAGCAAGACAGAAGGGAAAAAAGGCCACAAGGATGTGGAAAGGGACAGTGACAAGAGGACAGATTGGGGTCAAAGCTAGTGAGATGTGAGAAAGGAAATGTCTCCAGCTTCATATGTGGGCATTCTAAAATGATAACTCACATAAGTCATAGCAGTGTGATGGTGTCTGTGGGAATAGGAGGAAATTAAAGTGGAAAAAACAACGTCAGAGGCAAAAAGAACTTCTTGTTGGCAAATGTGGCAAATTAGACACTCAATGTGAAAGAGCATTTTCTCTGTGTGCTACAGAAAGATGGGGCTCTGGTCACGCTACTTTGAAAGGGTGGATTTGCAATACACACTGACAAACTATCAGTACATAAACAAGATTAGCTGCAGCTCAGGTTTTCAAAATTGATAAATTTCAGACAGTTGAGCTATTCTGTGTTGCTATAACAAAGAATTGCTAAACAATCCAGTTGAATTTTGTGAATTTCAAATACACAATGCCTATAAATAGTATTCATCCTCTGTAATAAATAAAAAAATCTTTAACTTGAAAGTAAAAACCCCCTTCTACACAATAATGTAAATCACATAAGAGATAGGGCATAAAAGGAAAGCAAAGGTATGAATCAGGATTGCACACCACCAAACCGCAATACAGATCCATTGAGCGTTGCGAAATTGTTCTAGCTCTGTTAGGCTGCATGGGGGAGGCTGTAAATAACCCTCAGCTAAGTGCTCTCACAAATTGTCAGTTTGATTGAAATCAAAGACTTTAACTCAAAAAATTCAGAACACCTTTCTTGTTCTTTAAAGTGTTTCTATGTTGCTTTAGTTGGATGCTTCAAGTCATTGTTTGGGTGGAAATAAATGCTGCCTGAAGCCATAATTTGGTTGCAAATTCATGGCAACCTCTCTCACTAAAGATCTGAATTAGGTAGATTAACAAATAGGACCTGTTCCTTTGATTTTTTGGTGATGAATTTAATATTTTATCTCATTTATTTTAAGTGTAATTTGGTCTTCCTGCCATAATAGTGGCTAGCAATACTGATTAACCAGTGAATGTCCTTTCATACACAGGTGTCTTTATACTAAGTCACACTAACTGCCCTCAGATTATCTCCTTTCCACTTATTCTGAGACTACTGGCACCAACTGCCTTCACCTTTGTTGAATAAAGTCACATTAAATTGGTCAAATATTTATTATAATTATATAATTTTATTATATCCCTTATTTTATTTTTAGTATTTTATTTATTTTGTCATTATTTTAAAGAAATGTGTTTCTCCATTGACATTTGAGGGATCTTTTCTTCACAAAAGCATAATTTTGTTTATTGTGATTTATTTATAGAAATAAAAAAGAATAAAACTTCCAGTTAGGTGAGCACTTTTTATGAGCACTGTAACTTTATTTTCCTCTCTTCCTTCCGTTTCCCAATATGTCCTTCCGCTATTTTTGGCTGCAAAATAAAATCATTCACTTCATATCTTAAGCTTTCAAAGGGTTCATGCTCGGTTACGTCACCACTACAATCTCATTTTTAAATTAGAAAATGAATTCCCACGATGCCCAAAAGTAGATATATTCTCAGCGAAAGTTTGCGCAATACTGCCTCGATATGGGGCTGACTGTGCCATCAATCATCTGAATAACAAGAATATTACTCACACAAAAGGCAGTTACAGGCATTTCTAACAATCCGAGCAAGTTAATATCTATTTCTCTGTGACATTTAAGCTGCAGCCTCACGGAAAAAAATAACATTACACACATATTCATTTAATAACTAGATTCCACACTTTCAGCACACAGGGGGATTTGATGCAACGTGACTATCGCTGTTATGAAGCGTCCTTTTGTGTGTACCATAATTGTAATTATAGACTCCCTGTCACCTTATTCCCCCAGTGAAACATTAATGAGGCTAAACTAACAAATGTGAAATTTATCATGAATGCAGATGCCATGTATGGTTGTGTGTCATGTTTTAAAATGTGACTAAACATTTTTTTAGTTACATTTTTTTTATTTCTTATAAATTTGCAGCATAAAAACTTCAATGAGTCATTATTTTCATCACCAAAAAAAACTTGTTTATAGAAGTGTGCAGTATCTATTTACATCAAGTTATTAGTTATACTTGCAACACAGATTATACTGCGTGAGTGAAATTATTTTGAAGTTACAATTCTCCTACAAAATAATTGTATCTCTGTGATAGTTTGACTCATTGGAATGCACTTTTGAGGTTCATCTGGAAATATTAATCTACATTCAGGTCGGAGAAGGGCCATGGGCGTAATTCTGAACCATCACAATTTCAGACAGTTCATTTTTAATCTTTTTCAGCTGAACAAAGCCATTTTTTTTTTTTTTTTTTTTTT
>JAVLVB010001296.1:476105-492266 GCA_032876305.1 Orestias chungarensis
ATATATATATATATATATATATATATATATATATATATATATATATATATATATATATATATATATATATATATATATATATATATATATATATACTGTCTAAAATAATCCATTGTCAATTTATGACCATCTTTCAAAGAATGACCTGTTTTGGCTTTTAACTTGCGATTTCGTATTCCCTATGTAAATTGGGAGTAAATGGAAGGTTGCACATTTTTATGTGGGCAACCACTTGAAATCCTAAGAAATTTAAGGGTTATGAATACTTCCGCCAGGCACTGTAACACATTCATATGACCATGAATAACATTTAATTACCACAATTTAGAGCAAAAACCTTGGCTCCATTAAGGACGTTGACTAGCTCAATGTGTACATTTTATTCTTGTTAGGTAATCTGAATCAAACAGCACAGCTGCTTTTCACCACATTAGACGTCAAGGTAAAACCCTTTTTAACTTCTTTTAAATTTGAGATAATAAGTGGCTTAACCCAAGCTTCATGGTAGAAGAGTTGTGAATATTCAAGATGCATGGCTAAAAGCCAAATAAGCCTTCAGATGACTGAGGCATTAGGCCTATCCATCAGTCTTATTAAATCAAGCCACAAAAATGAATGTCAATTACCTTAAAAACTAACATGCAGCTGTGTGAACAACTTTGCCAGAAAAGGATAAAAGTAAAAACAGGGTAAATGTATGGTGACGACATAATGTAAGGGAGACCTATCATTAAAACCAGAGAGCACACATTAAAAAGTGCTTATCTTGTGGAGGGAAGATACTGCTGCAGGAAGAATGTCCGTGCTTAAAGTAGTTGAATGCAGGCCAGGTGCACAGAAATATAAAACCTCAAAGCAAACGGCGGTGTGATCCTTTGTGACTGAAAGAGGCAAGGAGAGATGACAGGGTGAGTGAAGATCACTCGTATGTCATCACCCGTGTCTGAGCTCCTCAGCTGATCGACGCACGGCTGCCTCTAACAACATGATGGCTACATGAATGAAGTTAATAATTAGCATCGGTGTTAATCCAGAGATGAGACCACTCCAACAGAGACAGGAAGCCTTTCTAGCCTAATAACCTAAATAAACGCAGCGTATCTAGGGTGTATGCAAATTATTAAAGAGTGTGGACCCAATCTTGGCTTTACTTTCTAGCTTGACGGCCTTTATTGGAGCGTGGTGTAGGCCGATCTTGGATCACTTATTTCTAAAAGGGGCAAACAACCTGGAAGACATTTAAAAAGCCACTCTCTCCACAATACCAGCCATCGGCAGAAGCCCAACAGCTACACAAACAGAACGTCGGGCTACCCTATCAGCAGTCCCAGGATTTATTTGCAGTCCTGCTCTGAGCTCAGAGTCTGTGTTTTTAAAACAAACTCCTCTCCACATTCATGTGTTTATGATCTGGTGGTTTATAGCCACCGTCGGATTTATCCTCATGTTGAACTTTTAAGGTAAAAAGAACATCTTTGTCCATTCCGAGAATTTAAGCTTTGAAGTTGCCCAACTTGTTCCCATTAGTCCAAGAAACAATTTTGAAAGTGACGCTCTTTATTAGTCATACTGTGCTTTCAGCAGGACCCATATGTTCCATTATTTGTAAAAAAAAACAAAAAGGCTAGAAAACACATACTGTTCATCAAAAATCTAAAATTTTGGAAAATATAGAAAAAAATTACATTTTAATTACAATACCTTAATTTAGTTGTAAATTAAGGTATTGAAGCCAGACTGAACACAATAGGGTATCTCAAAAACCTTTATACTTAAAATGTATGTATGAAACAGTCATACATACAAGACACGGCATTCACAGTAATATACAAAGATAACTTAATGTTTTATTGTTGTAATATTTAGTACCATGACATGTAATTATTTGCCTTATGATAATGAAACAGCTGAAATATTTCAATGATTTGAATTACCTATATAATATTTTTGAAGAAACTGATGTACTCTCTCTATGTTGTTCTGATCCCTATATAGATCAGTTTAGGTTGACCAGAGCAATAAAATGAGTTGTGGAAAGCTGGAAACCTCATTTGGATACCGGCTCCAACTGGCAAAAGACCAAAATGACCAGAACTCCCATATGACATAAACAGTACTCACAGTGTTTAAGATGATGCGCATAAAACGTAACAATATTTACTCTTAAAGGAGATGCATGTCTCCAAAAGTCTCAGGCATTTTATACATACCTTCAATCACTTGTGTGTTTTTTGTTAGTTTTTTTTATTTTTATGGATAGATGTAAACAATTTTAGGAATCCAATGCTGTTTGATGCAAGTTATTCATGGTGAAGAGAAGGTGCTAAAGATTAATATTAGATGCAGACTATTAAGGTTCGGTTTCTTACTAACAAATCACTTTTTCACATAAAATATTTCTTTCTTCCGTGTTGGAAAATGGGTATTGAGATACTTTAAGATTTCTACCCTATTACAAACTCGTCCAACCTCTATAGAATTGTTTATACTTAACATTTTCAAAGCATCTATTTTTATCTATGGCTAAAAGAGTAGAAACATGACTTTTCATACTGCAAATCACCCAGAACTAAATACTATTTAGCTGCAATTTACTGTATTTTCTACAAAGCCGGCCATTACTGTAAAATGAAATGCTCTTAATATTTTATTTTTTAAGAATGTGAATTCCTAAAATGTGAATGTGTCTTTGGCAAATACTTCTAAACTGATTTAAGTTTCTACTTTATTTATATCTGCAAGACTGTTACATAATTTCTGTCCTAATAATAAAATGCAAGTTAATTTCAATGTTTGATTAAACCACACATTGTTGCAAGCATTTAACTATCCTGTTGTTTTTTTTAGATTTTGCAAATTTCCATATTGGCGCACAGTGGCGCAGTGGGTAGCACTGTTGCCATGCAGCAAGAGGGCTCTGGGTTCAATTCCACCTTGGGTCTCTCTGCAAGGAGTTTGCAGGTTCTCTCTGTGCATGCGTGGGTTCTCTCCTGGTACTCAGGCTTCCTCCCACAGTCCAAAAACATGACTGTTAGGCTGATTGGGCACTCTAAATTGTCCTTAGGTGTGAGTGTGTGTATGAGTGGTTGTTTGTCTCTGTGTTGCCCTGCAATGGAATGGCAACCTGTCCAGGGTGTACCCCTGCCTCTCGCCCATTGTAAGCTGGAGATAGGCACCAGCAGATCCACCCAACCCCGACATGGAAAAGGGTGTACAGAAAATGGATGGATGGATATTTCCATATTTATTTTTTATATGAATGTCAACTTTAAGAAGATTTCTAAAGTCATGATTTTATTCGATTGGTAAAGTCTGTATGGGAATTGTATCGCTTTTTAACTTATTCTACTTATCTGTCCTCCAGGAGCAAAAGGAGGAAGTGCTTACTCACTTTCTCAGCCACTTTGGTCAGACTATGTCACAAAATTCACTTTTAGATTCAGGTATCCCCCTTCAGTACCTGGAATTTTTCATATATAAATATTTTTTCTATTTGGTAGTTTTAGATTTGTTTGATGAGCTGAAACCTTTCAGAATGACAAAATGCAGCAACCCAAGACATCTGTAAGGGAGAAAATTTGCTGCTACTTCTGTACCTGGGTGACCCTGAAAGACTCATTAGATATGTTCAATCTGCCCTTCAAAGTGCGATCTTGCAGCTGCAGGAAATTTAATAAGAAAGACCTGATGTGATGCAGCTGTTTTATATTCTCACTCCTCAATCTTTGTTAAAACCTCTGTCCTTTTTTTGGCATGGGAAAAATTACTTGGATTTAATCTTGAAACTTCCTATTTAATTTTTCGAGAGTAAACTTTAATAGTAATAACATTTTTGGAGTCTAATAACACAGGCCACAATGGTGATGCTTAAAATAATTTTAATTTAAAACAACCTAAATTACCCACAACCAGCTGTAACGCTTTTTCGTTTTTTTTTCTTTTTCTTTTTTTAATAAAACCGACCTTCGGTGGTCTTGAAACGAGTCTTGTTGACCTTGTTTCTGTTATATTTCCACCCGTGAGACCTCCAGCCTCGCGGTCCTGATTGCAGCCATTGTGAAGCAAACCTTTTCCAGCCAGACCCAATAAAAACATCTGCCTCCCTCTTCTTTGTAAGAATGACATATTTGCTCTCATCTACCAGTAAAGTTTCGACTGGGCAAGTCCATTCTTCCATAAAAGGAGAAAATATGCACTTTTTAAACCGAAAAAAAAGAAGTGGGTAGGAGAGGCTGACAGAAATCAGACAGGCAAAGAGCGATATGTGGATAGCGTATGTGTAAAGAATGCTCTGTTGGCCTAGTAAAAAAGATAAGTTGGTAAAACATGGAAGAAAAACACAATCATTTCCCAAAATTTGATCCAATAGTATCTAAACAAATATCTAAACCAAACAAAAATGTAATGTTTTCCTTTTGTAGAATAGGGACATGATCACAAAAGCAGTAAATTATAAAAACTCTTCCTGAACTCTTATCTTGAATCCATTTAAATTAGAGAAACATGATGCTTTAAACTGGCTAAGCTTTCATCTCCCTTATTATCTCTCGATATGTTCTGACCTTTGAGTATTAAAAAATACAGCCTTGATCAACAGATGTACAGCATTTTATTGAAGACTTAGGCGAGACATCCAAACTTGTCAAGGTTGGAATGACCCGAAAGAAAACTAGATATCGATATTTTGCCAGGAAGAGTCTTATTGGAAAATCTTTCAATAAAATAGATTACACCTTTGGTCAAAGTAACCATTTCTCAGTTTAAAATCGGTTTGCATGCAAATTCTGCACTTACCAGACGTTTTTTTTTATTTTGTTCTGATGGCAAAGAGACATTTTGTGAAGCATTTGCAGCACATGTGGTATTTACATAAAGAAGTTTATATATGAAAGGAACAATAAGCTTGGCTTTTAGGAATTTTAGAGTATTGTGAACTCTCTGCTTTAGCACCAACGTTGTGCCTTTTTTCTTTTCATCTGCACAGAAAGTTTGCAAGGCATACATTGTCTCACAGTTTATTTAAATACATAGTGAACAGCAGGAGACATGGTAGTGTGTTCTGAGGAAGCTTGTTTTGGATACTTGCAGAAAAAATGGTGATTTCAAGCTGACAGGTCATTTGGAAAAACTATTTAGAGCAGGTGCTGACAGGCTTGTGTGATTGTTACTATTACAAGTGATGTGAATAGAAACTGAAAATCAGGGCTGCCATCAGAATGATTAACATCCAATCAAAGTTTTCTTCAGAGTTTATTTCAACTGAATCATATTGTGTTTATTTTTTCATTGATGGTCAAGCAGTACCATTTTTTGTGAGAAGAGACCATTGAAACCATCCTTCTGATCACAGCTTTGGTGTCTGTCTCCGTTTTTGCTTGTTGTATTTAGTTTAACCGTTTTTTTTTTCTTTCTACTTAACATTTTGATCCAAAGGAGAGGAAATGCACCATAAATTATACGAATTTGTTAATTGATTCCCTAAATAACATGAAAAAGAACTTTCAGACTTTCTGAAATACATATAGTTATAGGCTAGTATTGATGTGCTGCCATATATTTGTCTGTTATTTACATTGTTTAAAATATATTGGGTCACGTTAAATAAAGATTTCACTCAGTCATTGGGGGGGCAGACAAAAAAAAGGTTTTTCTGTCCAGTATTAATTTGCCTCATTCCAAGTTATGTGCCAAATTGCTCCCATTATAAAATTGGTATTGTAAAGAAGTGTTAAGTGAAGGAGTCAGAGAACCATCAACATGCAGCCCAATCCTCCAGGTTCTGGTTATTTAGCCAGGCTTAAATTCATCGTCTCACTAAACGTCTCTGAAATTTCGTTGAATGGACACACATGTGCACTCATATAATGAAAGTCTCAGGCTTAAGAGTAATTATCATAATGAAATGGTCACTTGAGTGTTTTCCTGCATCTGGTATCCCAAACCACTATCCAGGATCAGATCAATGTAAAAATAGACTGTAGAAGAGAAAAGGGGTCTGGCTTGTCTTTTCTCCAAAACAGAGCTAACAGGTGTGACAAAGACTAATAGGTTTTTTGGCTGTACTAACAAATAACACATTTCATTTGTTTTGTTTTTTTATTATTTGATTACATATTTGCAAGTTTATTCGCAGACATGTCAGTTTCTGAAACACATGATCTCTGTTTCAAAATGAGCTTCTTATTGTTCTCCACTCTTTTGCAATTTCACAGTTGAAAGTAAACTTTTTTTTTTTAAATGCTCTTTGGCTGAGGTGTGGAGAGGGTTCTTCCTTTCCATCCATGCATCCATCAGGAAGTGAATATACAGGCTAGAAACCACACACAGCTGGAATACTCAGACCTCAGACTGCTTGGCTGGGAGTTTAAAAAAAGAATGAGATTTCTAGAGTAAACACGAACAGGGATGCTTTTAAACCGTCTGTCACACCGTCAGAATGTGTATAAACCAGGCTCTGGTACATTAAACAGAAACACTGCTATTATATATCTACAGCTATTACTCCAGGTTGGGGCATTTTAGTGTTAATATGGGGAATTTGTGTGAAATAGTTTCACATATAATGTTAAATGATGTGCGTGCATGAGCCTCTAAGCATGCGCGTTCCAGTGTGCGCTACAGGTGAAGCACCTGCTGCGCCTCGAGCAGCTTTACGCACAAGAATCCAACAGGTGAGGGAGGGGAAAAAAGAGGCTAAACTAAAATTACAAGACATCCGAACACCTACTGTGGGCTCTTGGCGTAGAAAGGCAGGGTGACATGGCTGAGTTCCTGGATGTCGAAGGCGGTGGGCTCCGCAGAGATCGCCTGCCTCTTGGTTCGCTGTTGCTCCTGCAGCTCGGTTTGCTTGTGGACCTGCTGCGTCGCCGGCTTGATGATGGAGCGGTACTTGTCCAGCTCGTTCTGTAGCCTCTGTATGAGCTCGTCTTTCTGGTCCAGCTCCAGCTCCAGCTCGTCGATCAGCGCGTCCCTCTGGCGCAGCTCCTCTATCTTCTCCTGGAGCGCATACTGGAGGTCGCGCAGCGTTCCCATGTCGGTGCAGTAAGTTCAGCCAAACGCGTTTGTTCCTCTCTCCTCTACCGAGCTGCGCGCAAAACTTTCTCCCGCATGAACAGAGCAAGATGACGCAGCTCCTGCCTCCACTGATTGGCGTGGGGATTCCTCTGATCCAGGCGGATGTTGAACATTTAAGGGTTTTCGGCTCAGAAGGGCTTTCCCTCTATTGCCCTAAAATACGTCCATCGCAATTGTGCAAAGTTTCCTCCTGTGTGTATCTTCCTCCTTCTCCCTCCCTGGGTGATGTGACATTTGAGGAACGTCCTCCCAGAACGCACCAAGCTACGACCCTGAGAGCGCATGCATGGCGAGTAGGACGCCTGCAGGAATCTGTGGCACAGTGCAGTTTGGCTCACCAGAACGTTTTGTCTCGCCTGAATAATGAAGTCGGTGATGGAAAAGCCACAGTTCAGTCATTGCGCCTCAAGTTAGAAATAGATGAGTCCTAATGGAATCTGGAGGTGACGGAAAACTAAATGAGCCACTGTATGCAGAAATGAGCAGCTTCCTCAGATTGTGCTTGTGTCTGTCAAAAATTATTAAAAGAATAAACAACAACTGGTCCCAGTGCTGCATATCTCATCTCAACTCGGGTTATTAATATGAAAGCAGAAACAAATTGTATGTGATTTATGGA
Source organism: Orestias chungarensis (assembly GCA_032876305.1). Classification (NCBI taxonomy): domain Eukaryota; kingdom Metazoa; phylum Chordata; class Actinopteri; order Cyprinodontiformes; family Cyprinodontidae; genus Orestias; species Orestias chungarensis. The sequence goes on from JAVLVB010001296.1 coordinate 483,799, forward strand.
AACTGATGCTTCAGGTCCCCAACCTGCAAATATTACATTGTGACAACTGGAGCGTGTAAACAAACGAAAAAAGACAAGGTGCTGGAAGCCAAGAGGCAAGGAGCATCCTCCACACACCTCGTCTAATTTGATGCGCGGTGCACTCTGAACGCTGCTGGGATCTGTCCACATGTTACCAGTGAGTCATCTGGAGCTCTGAGAGAGAAAAAAAAGGGATTTGGTCCCATATGACATCAACAAATTTGGGGAGAGAATAAACTGCCAAGGACAATCTTGGGAGATGGGGTGGAGGGTTTACTCAGGCTAAAAAAAAACAGCAATTACTGCTGGGAGGTGAGAGCTGACAGGTACGGGGCTGAGAGGAAGGAGATTTCCCTGGTTTTGTGGGAAACGCCTGCGTGAATAAGGTTTTTTATTTCTTCTTCTTCTGTGACACAAGGAATGTAAACAATTCAGAAAAAGAGATGGAGCTGGCTAAAGGAAAGGTCACAGCTGCCCTCTGGTGGTGAAAAAATATAAATGACACATTCTACAAACTGGTGGCAACATTTAAATAAAAAATACTAAAGACTTTACAGATACAATAAATAAAAAGAAAAAAGAAAAACTGAAGCAAAAGTACATTTTTATGAATTTAACAATAATAATAAGGCCATACAAAACCTGCCTCTGAAGTGCATTTAGTGTTTGCATAAAACATTTGCCATTCTGCATAACAAGGGGAAACCTGTCAAATAATTTCGTAATTAACAATTACGAAAGTGATTTATGTTACGCATGGTAGCAAAAGTATTATTATTATAACTTAAAAGAAGCAACTATGGACAAAATCTCTACCATATTCAATCACAACATAACTAAGGATGTCAGAATAGGCTCCTGAAAAATTGACTTCATATACAGGAAAATAGGTCAGTCTGTATCAATCAGGGAAAAGAGCAACAACTATGCCATTGAAAAAAAGATATTTTGAATAAAATAATATTCACTCAAAAGTCAAGCAAAATAACAAATGCTAGAACATGACGGCAGGTCTTCTGAGCACATCAAGACTTGTTGCCATGTGCTCATTGTGAAACATTGATGTGGGACATCTAGCGTTTGCAGATGCAGTAGGAACATGTCAGCCTGTGATGCAGAAAAAATGCTTTAAAGAAGGGAATTCCAGAAAACAAATCTGTGATTCCTAAAAAAAAAAAAAGACATCAATATCAAACCATAAAGTGAACCAAAACTGTTGCCAGACACCACAGTTTCATCAAAAGCCTTCTGCAGAAGCATCTGTGAGGAACATCTGTTCGACTAGCAGCGCACCTGGCTGTCTTGTTAAATCAGTGCATAGTCTGCTCATCCTCTCCCAAAAGCTGTTTTCTTTGTATTTGTCTACAAATAGAAAAGCAATTTGTACCACTCAACATTTTATCTTTGTCAAATGAGAAAGGCGCAAGGCCTAAGAAGCAACAAAGTTCCAACATCGAGAAGCTTAGCACCTGCTTTCATGCCATCTAAGTTGTGTTTTGCATCCGTGCATCCAACCCTGCAGGAGAAGGGGCGCCTACTGTCCTTCAAATCTCCTCTGCGCTTTAAGTTTCACCTCTAACCACCTAGCTCGGCTCGTTTCCTATACAGATCAATAGAAATAGGATCCGTATCTGCATGCTGCTGCAACCCGAGAAAGCGTGCAGGGGCGATCCGCTGGCTCCACGGTACCACGTCCTGGCTATTAATGGGGGAGGATGAGTAGGAGAGGTCATACACTGTCTCTGCCCCAGTCCTGCTGCACAGCCTCCATACAGGCACAGCAGAAGTGATTATGATCGTCTTGCCATAAATGCAAACATGTTAATTACACACAATTAACCTGTTTGTTTACTGGAAAACCATGCGAGCATTTCCTGTGACTCATCACCACACCGATTTAAAATAGACAGACGGAAAGACGGACGGACAGACAGACAGACAGACAGACAGACAGACAGACAGACAGACAGACAGACAGACAGACAGACAGACAGACAGACAGACAGACAGATAGATAGATAGATAGATAGATAGATAGATAGATAGATAGATAGATAGATAGATAGATAGATAGATAGATAGATAGATTTTGAAAAGCATCTCATCTGTTAATGAGCACAGTGTGGACCTTCATTCTCTTTATTGATGCAAATCAAGTTTGGAAATTGTCTAGCCACTTCAATCAAATTACAATCAATGTCTGTAGCACAGATTCAGGGGAGCTGTGCTCCTTCTGAGTGTGCAGCATGTGTGAGACAGTGCTCAGAATGGCAATTCACCCGTGATGTTGATGGAGTTAAAAGATGAAGACGGCAAAACCTCTGATCCTGTGATTCGAGCTAACAGACAATGGGAATGAGTGTGATGTAAGCTGCAAGCTGGTGATGACCTCAGCCTGATGAAACCCCCCAAAATAAGGCCATGTGAACCTAAAACGAGTGTCTGAAGGTGATGAAGGAAGCATATGGTCAAACAAAGCACTTTCTAATGGAGTATTAAATATCCTCAGACATGCACTTTGGGTCCTCAGCGTCCAGCTACTAAAAGCCAATAATGCACAGCACTTCCTCCAGTTTTGGTCCTTCGGGACAGGAGTGATGGATCTGATCAATTAGGACGCTCTTTGAGAAGCTGCGTCATTCACCCTAAGAATGAAAGTGCTTGTCCATTCATGACAGAGCTCCAAATATCTCAGTTTTGTTTAAAAACAATAGGCAGAAAAGTTTTTATTTTTATTTTTATTAAGGATAGAAAAACAACATTGAACTGCAAAACAACTAACATCATGTCAGATCAATTTCCACACTAGCACACTGTTCAAAGCTTCTATATTGATTTAAACCTTTAATGGAAAAGATTTTAGATTTTTCACATGCGTAAAAACACCCACAAAGGACCATGTGTGAACCAAAGGCAAAGCTGAGGGGAAAAGTATCTCACCAGTCAGATTTGGGATATTTCCGGAACGCCTGCCTGGACAGGTCCTGGTGCGTCTGCGGCTCCGCGGAGATGCCCTGTGCCCTGCGCGTCCGCGGCCCGATGACCTGCGCGCTCGGCAGGACGGACTGGCATTTGTGCAGTTTTATCTTCAGCTCATGGATCTCGTCCTCTCGGTCCGCCAGCCGCCGCTCCAGGTCCCGGATCCTCTCCTCCTTCAGCAGCAGGATCTTGGCGAAGTCCTCCTCCAGTTCGCTCATGCTCTATTCCGCGTTAAAACTTATCCAAGAAAACCCCAAACTCCCTGCAACTTGGGACAGATAGGCACCGAACCTCCTCTCCCGTTGTTTTTTAAAATACGTGGGTTAAATAAAGGCACCGATTTGATGCTCCCGCTGGTCGTCCACCGTGTTTACACCAAAGTAGAGGAGCAACGCTGGCATTCAAAGCCGAGGAGCGGCCGATTCATGGAGACTGTGCGCCAAGTCTCCAGGGAGCAACTGCTGCTGGGGAGCCTTCATTGAGAAAGCTATTGCAGCAGCAGTTCAGCAACGCAGCACGCAGAAAGCAGCGAAGCCCCAGACGCCTCCGTCCCTCCTGCTGCTGCTGCTGCAGCCTCACGGAGCTTTCTGCGTTTAGTTGCACCAACAATGGCGCGCACATCACCTCCCTGACCCTCCAGACTGCCAAATAGAAAATAAAATATCAATTGTTCCGGTCTCTCAGTCTCGTCAACGGACTCTATGCATGGGCTTAAGCCTTTTTGTGAACACCAATCAATAAGGAGAAAGTAATTTCTCTGCACGGCCAATGCATTTATATGGGAAAATAGGTTTTTTTTGTGAAAAGAATATTGTTTGCTTTAGTTTTACAGGTTCAAAAAAATAAAGTGGAAATAGCAGCCTCTTTAAAGTTTAAGAAAAGTTCAAGTTCCAAAGCGTCAAGACCAGTCCCCCAACTTTGTAATGGGCCTTAAACAGAGTTTCATTTGGAAATGATGCTTTTAATTAATCTCCAGTTAACCCTCCAGCTCCAGTCTGTGTTTCAAGACACTAAAAGTTGCATTGCCGTTTACGCAGTGAGGAGAGAATGAGGCAGTTCTGAGTTACTTGGACACCTAACAAACTGGCACCCCACAGAGGGATTAAAAAGTAATCTGTGGTCCACCCAGTCTAATTACCTGTAATTCACAACAGTTGGTAAATGTAATTTGTGGCAAACATCTTAATTTGAAGGGCCAAATTTCCGACAGCATTCAGCTAGATTATACAATTTCTGCTACTCTTATATGTATGGGCATGGGTCAGCAAAATCCTAATAATGTTGTCCCGAATTAAACTGCTTTATATTAGTAATTCATGCATTTGTTATGTTAGCCTCAATTCTATTAACATGATATTAATCATTAACTTTTGCATGGTCATTGAAGCAAAAGTACAGACTGCAGCTCTTTTCCATATATCTTAGTGGCCAGCTATCCATTTACTATATGTGTGAGGAAAAAAAGCAATTAAGACAGTATCCATGATTACAGCTATTGACAATTCCAGGTTTTAAATAAACTGTAAAATCATTCATATATTCAGGTGCACGTTGTGTTTTAGAAAAACTGTTTTTTTCTGTGTGATTCAAACTTTAAAATATGTTTTCTACAGAGGACATGCTGATATTTTAAAATACTATAAAATAGTAACACAGCCCAATGTGAAACCCAAGCCCGGACAAAAACATTTATTAAATTTCCATTAGCACTGAACTCTTGTTAATAGAATATTTCAAGTATGAGGTTTTCTTCAGTGTGAATAATTTGATGATTAGTCAGTTTACCCTTTTTTTAACTCCAAAGCCTCATTGTGTTTCCCTGTGATGCAATTTCCATAGATCATTTTGTTCTTATGTTCTTATGTGCTTAAAATGTTTTCTTATTAACAATTATTTCTTTTTCAGCAATCATAGTGATAGCTACTAATAAAAAAGCCCCTTTTATGTCTAGTTTAATTTGCTTGGATCTCATTTCCTAAAGACTATGTGTTACATCACATTTACATTTGTTTTGGTTCTTATACCAACTTAAGTTAGATAATGTTCATGAAATGTGGCAAGCTATATCTCAAGATCAAACCATAACACCTCACTAATTTTGATAATACTAGTTGGAGTCGTAATCCACATTTTTATACAGTATGCTATAACTGCACTAATTGCTGCCAATGTGGTAAATTCATTTGGCACAAAATAGTACAAATCCCACAATTTTATACCCGGAAAAACTGGGTACAAAACTACGAAAACTACAAAGGTGCAAAGCGGTAAAGGGGCGTAATGACTAGCACAAGTACGGACCTGGTATATTTTGTTAGAAACTGTGAGTTCAAACCATCAAAATTTGGAATCAATGTCTCTGTTCTTTGTTTGTATTACAGCAGCTTTGTTGCAACATTGTCTCTCTGACTCCAACTATTTATCATTATCACACTCACCACAACAGCAATAACTGAGCAGTACCCTATGCACCAATTTTTATCCCTTCTGTTTCAGTGAATGAATTAACTGAAAAAGGGTGGGGAGGACTCAAGGGGTGTGAGAAGGATGTTTCATTAAGATTCTGAGTTAAAAATAGAGTGAACAAATCCTCACTTTGCTTGTGGAGTTCAACAGATTTATAGCCTTGTCAACTGCTTTGCATTCCCCCTAAAAGAAACATATTTGTGTTTTGAGATACGTGCTTGTTACTGGAATTCATGGATGTATTTGCAGTTTTATTTTACAATATTTATGTATTTGCTCTCCATGTACATCTGTGGGAAGAATTTCATAATGATAGCTAGTAGTAAAGTGATAATTCATAAAGCTTCAGAAATTTTAGACGTTGTAATGTTACAGCTGTCGGGTTCTGTGTGTCTTTTGGGATTTTCTGATCGACCATGTTCATATTTGTGGAATAAAACAAATTAATAAACACTTTTAAGGGGTGTGAATAGTTCCAAGACATTATGAAAATGCATGTAAGGTTTGTTATAACCTGCTAAAGGCCCTTGCTTGGCTGGCTCCACTGAGAGTTGCAGCCACTCTCATTGGGATCCTTTTTGAGTCATTATGAATGGTTGAATATAAACAATACTAAAAGACAGACTGGGACAAAGGTTGTCCTTTATAAATAAATAAAAACAGTCATGGATTAATTATGCATGCAGTAGACACTGTGTCCATTATCATGGTGGTAAATTAATTGTCACCTTTTATCACGAAATCCATATCAATGGAAAATACTTTAGTGACACCCTATTTATAAAAAAAAGGAGATTCATGCTTTACGACAAAATGATGAAGTACATCATCAATCTGGATTTTTTTTTTTATTAACATGTCTTTGATCTTGTACGATTAACTCAACATTGCAGACTGAGAGGACTCGTTATATCGTCACCATGACTATATCAGGCTCGCCTGCCTAAAGAGTATTTCCATGTTTACCCAAGGTGAGTAATGCAGCACTACCTGTTTCTGCATCTGTTGTCCAAGCATTTGCATGAGTCATCTCTCATGGATGCTGCGGGTCAGGTAATTGACGGCGGGTTGACCTCACAGCACCCAGAGATAGATGCTCTGACTGCGCAGAGACTACGAGTGTCACGGAGTTCATATTGCCCTGCAAACAAGAAGCATCAATGTGTGGTCTCTGCGGCCTTTACAAGTGCCTGGCCACAAAGAAGAGAAAAAATGCTTTGCCCCCTCATTTGCCTCAGGGACAGATCATTTTACAAAAGACGGCGGGATAGACATTAGTCTTTTTTTTTCTGTAATAAACTCTCGCACATACATACGGAGGACCACAAAGGGGAGAAGTTTCTTGGGTATACCCAGACTTATGTTTGCACATCATTATCATCCACACCCACACTTGCACTCTGAGATTTATGTAACCAATCGCAAAACAAAACAACCCCTTCAGGCACATAAACACAATCATACCAGCAGCTTGGATGGAAAAATTAGAAGGGGGTTTTAAATGGGTGCAGAGGTCACATCAGTATGCTCTTGCAGGTTATGTGAATCTTTCCTCCATGCCTGCCCTGGAGGCCTCCATCGCCAGAAAGGGTCTGGAACAAAGGTGATACAAAACGACAGATGGGTTTTCTATGAACAATTTCTGTCCTGGCTCTCAGCAAGCGTTGGAGCAAATCCTGCACTTTCACATAAATATCATGCATTAGCTTTGCATTTCGTACAGTGGATGTATTCTCACATTGTAACATGATCTGCTGATTGATCGCTCGGCTCACAGAGGAGACAAAATAGAAGTTGAGTTCAGGAAATTGACTTAGCCGACGCAATAATGATACTTCCTTCCTGTCTTCCTGCATTAGAAACATCAAAATCAGATACTGTACACGAGGAGAAGAGGTATGTCAGTTTTGTTCTTTGATTTTCCCTTGAAACATGTAAGTCTTAGCCTAAATGGTCATTGACAAAGAATAATCTTTTCGGAAACTCATATACTGGGGTTGGCAAACTAATAGATCAGCCGTCAAAATAGTTGTGATCAATACAGAAAAAAAGTATTGTGACTTGTTTTTTTGGGAGGGTTACATAAAGAGACAGGAGAAAATCAGTCCTCATGTTTTGAGACATATGTGCCATCCTTATGTGTTTAGTTGAATCCCTACTGCTCTTTTGGAAACATCATGAGGTTATTTTAAGCCAGAAAGCATAGATAAAACGTGTGAAACAACAGATGCATCCATTCTGCTAATTTTCTTCCCAGCTAAGAATCAGAGCTTCTAAGAAAATGAGCCTGTAAGTAAAGGACACTTTTGACCAAATGTATGTTTAGTATGGAAAACAGTCACCTCACAGAACTAGTGTCATACACCATAGTTTGCATTTAACATCCTTTGTGACCATTGTTTCTTGTTTTCTGTATGTGAGTAGAAATACTTTCTCTGTGGTTCACTTCAATCCCAAACCTTTAGATAGCTTATCTTAATCTAATTTTGTCTTATAGAAAAATGTATTCTTTTAATTGAGAAAATGCTTCTTAACTCTTTCATTACTTGTATATGTCAGCAATTTAATTTCTTAATATTATTAGGTCAGGGCAGGATGTGTAGGTAAGATCTCTTAACTTACTTCAGGTTGAAAGTTTATGTCCATCTTCATTTTGAATATTGAAATATTGGTTTTCTAAGCTAATGCTAATTGACTTCATAACAGGGTCTCAAAATCATTTTTAAAGGTAAAGGAAGCATTGTGTTATGAAATCCTTAATTATCTTTTACGTCAATTTTTTTTTTTTACTGAGAGGACAACTAACCAGACCTAGAAAGACTTATCCATGCTTTTATCTCTAGCAGGTTAGACTACTGTAACGGCCTGCTCACTGGGCTTTCTAAACGGGCCTTAAGACAGCTTCAGAACATCCAGAATGCTGCTGCTCGAGTTATGACCAAAACCAGGAAATATGACCACATTAGTCCAGTCCTCAAGTCTCTGCACTGGCTTCCTGTCAC
>JAVLVB010001296.1:492366-526290 GCA_032876305.1 Orestias chungarensis
AACAGCCTTATTTAACTGTGCATATAGCAACTGAGTACTATTACTATTATTATTATTTCATTTTTATTTTATTTATTTTAAATTCAAAACTGATTTTATTGTTTCATTTTCTGATCTTTTTTCTTATGTAAAGCACTTTGAATTGTCTTGTACACGAAAATGTGCTATACAAATAAACTTGCCTTGCCTTGCCTTGCCTTGCCTAATGTTTCGCCAAAGACATGAACGAAGTCGGAGATGCTGTTCCACCTTCTATGGGGGTCTGTGTTTTGGTTTTCTTTTGTGATTGTTTTGTGATTATTTTTTATTTGTTTGTTAATAATAAAACGGCCTTGTCATTTAAAGGTCATGGGCTATTATTATTATTATTGTCATCATATTAGTGTTATTAGAGTCTTGACGCATAGGTTAATTCCTCTGTGGTTGGATTCCTAATCTATTTTAATGTTTCTGTTCTTCATGCATTTTGTTTACGACTCCTGTACAACACTTATAAGCCTAATTCTAAGCATCATCCATATAGTTTATATATCCTTAGTATTTAGTTTAGCTCTCGCTGTTTTAATTAGTAACCCTCCCTTTGTTTTCCTGCTTTCCCAAACCCTTCTCTTAACCATGTTGCTCCTACATTCTTGCCTGTATTTCCGTCATATCCAAACACCAAATAGAACGGAAAATGATTGATGATAGAGTTCCTGTTTGCTCCAAGTCCTTGTTGGACTAACATTTAACTTCAGCAGCTGGGACTACATATCCTGGATTCAAACTAAGTAAAGACCCCAGACCAGAGTGTTCTACATAGATATTTACTGCTTATAATAATTCACTTTTCAAAAACCCTAAAGTATTCCCAAGAAAATCTTTTAAATCGGCTGTTTGAGTGAAAGTACCTTTTCATATAGTATTCACAAAAAGATAACCCAACAATGTAACATACAAAGTATTACATTTATTTAAGTATTTTGTTTCTTTCTGTTTCAATAAAAACTTGACTAACTATTTTGGATGAAAACCCGCTAATTTATTTGTTTTGTTTTTTTCGTCAAAGGATTACATTTTTCATGATTAGTTTTTGTTACAAAAGCAAAATAAACTCATAACATCGAGTTCATTAGTTGGGATATGTTTTAGTGTCCAGCTCGGAGTTAACTGCTTTACAGATATGCTGCTCTTATCTCCTCAGCAACAAGGGTTTTCCCAAAAGAGTGATGGGTGGTACTTAGTCTCTCTGAACGACACAAAGCAATAGGAGCACTGTTTCAGCCAGCTGACCATCAGTGTGGAGTAATAATTTGCTGGGAAGGGACAATGCTGCATTGCTCTGAAAATTGAAGAAAACGTGTAACCTCTTTATATTTGCTCTTACATATTAATATGAACTTCTTTCATATTGACAATTTTACTGTTTTACAACACAAGCTAAACCAAAAACAAGGAGTTTAACCTGATCATGCAGACATGAATCAGAGTTGCTTCAAGTACAACTAAGGGAGATACTGACACATTGACACAAAGACGACATGACAGTGAGAGTGAGAGAAGGTGAAGCGTCTGCCGTGACAGGAAGGACAAATGTGTTTGTGAGGTGAACAGAAGGTCAGGGTTCACCGGCTGGAATGTTGCACCCCCGTCGTCCCCCAGGTGCGCTCCACCACCGACAATGTTAATGCTGTAAACCTCAACATAATTTCGTCTCCTATCGACAGTATGTCAACTGAGTCACAAAGTCAGAAAAACGGACTTCCGGTTATGGAGACGTACCGAACTTCGCCCTGCTGTTTGCTGCTTTAATAAGGGAAAATAACTGCTGTTCACGAAAGATTTATGCAGAAAAAAGGACAATTTGATGTATAATGCCTAGCTCGACTAAACAACACAAAGGGAAAAGCGAGACATCCACGCAAACGAAGCTGTTCGACCACAACCTCCGTGGAGAAGCTAGCAAGTCAGAAAATAGTAAGTCTGACCCAATCCTGGCCGTGTTGGAAACATTAAGAAACGAGTTTTCCTCGGAACTTTATGGTGTGATGGTCACACTACAAGATATAAAACGAGAGATGAAAGACTATGATAAACGTATGTAGCGAGCAGAGGACCGTATTTCCACCGCGGAAGACTAGGTGGCTAACCTACAAGCTAACGTGAGCACCTTGCAGGCTAAAAACAAATCGATGGAAGACAAACTGTTGGACTTGGAAACAAGGTCTCGCTTGAATAACCTACGTCTTGTGAATTTTCCAGAAGATGCCGAGGGTCCAGATTTATGTGCTTTTTTGGAGAAGTGGCTACCCGAAGCATTAAGGAGTGAGGCGTTGCAGTCCTCTGTGAGCTTGGAAAGAGCTCACAGATTGGGCCAGAGAGCGGGCAGCGCTTCCCGACCGAGAGCCGCCATAATGAAATTCCTCAACTACAGAGAAAAGCAAGCTGTCATTCCAACCGCATGCGAAAAAAAGGACGTCTTCCACAAGGAACAGCGGGTCCGCTTCTACCCCGACCTGGCCACCGGGCTTCACCAGCTGAGAAAAAAGTTCGATCCGATCCGGGAGGAGCTGCATAAACTGGGTATTCGTAATGGAGTAACTCCCCCTGCAACGCTTCTAGTGACTTATGAAAACAAAACACTGGCATTCAAAACACCTGGGGAAGCAAGTGAGTTTCTCAAGAAAATCCAAGAAAGCTCGAGACCCGCAGAGCACTAAGTAATGAACGATGCCTCAGATGGTATGTAATGTATGGTACGCAAATAATTGAACTCCATTATTTGACATTTTACAGCGTGTACTCATGCAGTATGCACTTTTTGTTTTGCATTGGAGTGCGTTGTTTCGATTTATTAAATATTTAAGTTCCTAAGCATGTTGCATGTCTGTGTTCCTAAATTTTGTAACTATAATCACTTAAGTGTGAAGTTGTCCTTCAAATGCTTTTAAATATTAGTGGACAGGGGTCAAAAATGTTGATTAGCAGTAACCTGGGTATTTTCTGCAGATTAAGCTAAGATTGGTTTTGCTGATCCTCACTAGTTGTGGATTGGTTCCTGGCATTAAAGGGAGTAATGGATATGGGTGGGACTCTCCCAGTTTGGGGAAGGGATTTGGAAGAAGGGAGATGTTTTGTGTGTTGGATGTGCATTCTAAAATCCTTTTTTGTTTTGTCTCACATTTCTATAATAAGCAATCCACTAATTTTGTTACTGTATGACTCAAACCATAAAATTGTATTATATTTCATGGAACAGCAGAGGTCTTCAAAGCCTCCAAAAAGTCAAGCAAGTTATGAATAGATGGACTCTAAAATTGTGTTTCTTCAGGAAACGCATCTTCTTGATGATGACAACTAAAAGGTGAGGAGGAGGTGGAGGGGTAATATATATACGGCAACGTTAGCATCTCATTCTAGAAGGGTTATGATGCTAATACATGAATTGGTGCCACTGCAAATTAAAAACATTATTAAAGACAAAAGAGGAAGGTACCTAATGGTATCAAAGGAACTTGTCTTGCAGGATCCCCAAGAAATTAATGCAACTTTTAAGAACTACTATGAAGAATTGTATAAAGCACAAACAAGCATAAAATTGGAAAACATAAATAAATTTAAAAAAAATCTAAATATACCTAAATTCTCAGAGAAAGACAAGGACAACTTGAATCTAGAAATTACAAAAGAAGAGTTAGGGCAAGCCATTGACAATATGAATTCAGGGAAAAGAGCAGGACCAGACGGTCTTCCAATAGATTTATTTAAAAAAGACAAGCTTTTGACCCCATTATTAGATATGTTTAAGGAAATTTTGCATTCAAATTATTTCCCCCCTTCAATGAATGCTGCTATGATTATTCTTTTGCCAAAGCCAGGCAGATCTCCAAATAAATGTGACAACTTTAGGCCGATTAGTGTACTAAATTCTGATCTGAAAATAATCTCCAAGCTGCTAGCATGATGTTTGCAAAAGGTTTTACCAAATACAATTGACCGAGATACAAAATGGCTTTATTTTGGGGAGGCAAGGTTTTCATAGCATGAGGCGCGTATTAAACATAATTCATTATAATAAAGTTACCTCAGACTCTGCTCTTTTATCCTTAGATGCCAAAAAGGCCTTCGACAGGGTTCACTGGGAATTTCTTTTTCAGGTTATGGAAAAATTCAACTGTGGAAATTATTTTGTAAAATGGGTAGAAATACTATACAACAATCCCTCAGCTGAAATAATAACTAACAGAAATATATCTATGCCAATAAAGATCAACAGAGGCTGCAGACAGGGCTACCAATTGTCTCCTTTACTATTCACTCTGGCAATAGAGCCATTTGCTATTGCAATACGCTCACTCCCTCATCTTAGTGGAATCACGGTTGGATCTACAGAACACAGGATTTTCTTGTTCGCAGATGATGTGATCTTATTCATATAAAAATTAAGTCGATCAATACAAATTATTTTGGAAATAATTAAATTATTTAGTGAGATAACTCGATACAAAATAAACAAAAACAAATCTTCAATTCTGTTATTGAATACAAATAAAAGATTTAGCCCAACTTCAGATGTATTACAGTTTAAGATAGTTAATGAAATTAAATATTTAGGGGTACACATTTCTTCAGATCTTAAACAGGTAGTTACGACCAATTACAACCTCATATTAAATGAAGTAGATAATTCATTTGAAAGATGGATGCCCCTACCAATATATCTGATTGGAAGAATAAATATAAAAAAATGAATATATTGCCAAAGTTACTATATATATTTCAGAATGTTGCTCTTCCGCCTCCTTCTGAATTCCGTTCACAAATAAAGAAAAGGATGTTACATTTCTTATGTAATAACAGGAAGTCTAGACTCCGTTCGTCGTTACTGTATCTCCCTTATGACCGCGGAGGCCTGAAGGGCCCAAATTTTCACTTGTATTTCTATGCTGTGCAATTGAGGTCTATGATGTTTTATTACAGTAATCATTCCCCACATTGGACTGACATGGAGACCCAGGATTTAAAGTTGATCCTCCTTTCATATCTGTATTCAAATTCAACTTCAAAGCTTCTGAAACAGACTAAAAACCCATTTCTTAAAAATATGATGAGTATGGAGAGATGTAAAAAAAAAATTTTAATGAACCGACTTCTTTGTCTCTGTTCAGTCCGGTGTGGGGTAACCAATTTTTCGTACCCGGTAGAGCTGATTAAACATTTAAAGCATGGAAAGACAAAGGACTCCAAATGATTCAGAATCTTTATGTATCAGACTCAGACATACTAATGACCTTTCAGGATCTGCAACATAAATTCCAACTAGATAGGAAACAGTTCTTTAAATATCTTCTACTCAGAAAGTTCATAAGAACGAGTCAAAAAAATGAGCTGACAAAACCGGCCAAGTCAACGTTAGAAAAAATGTTAAGAAAGGACAGTTTGAAGAAAGGTATAATATCAGAGGTTTACCACTCAATGATGTTACATATATCTGAAGGATTTCATGATAGACTTAAGCCTTTGAAAAAAGATTTACTGCTAGAGTTATCTGAGGAAATTGGATAAACAGCGTGCAAACTGGCCCACACCGTCTCAATCAACACAGCTCTTAAAATGATCCAACTTAAATGGTTAATGCAGGTTTACATAACACCAGTGGACCTCAATAGGTATAACAGGGAAATACCTTATGTGTGTCCAAAATGTACAGAGGACAGAGGAACTCTGGTTCACTGTATGTGGTATTGTAGGAAAATTATACGGTTTTGGAAAGAGGTAAAAAATGTAACTGAGAAAATCATTTCTAAACAAAGAATTCTTGATCCAAAGCTGTTTGTGTTTGGACTGTACCCTGAAAAACATAAAAACGAACAAACATTTATAAATGTAAGTTTGCTCCATCCAAAAAGATGTATATCATTGTTTTGGAAAAAAAACTCATGCATCATCTTTAAACTAATGGCTGCAGCAGATTTTATCTGCCCTCCCTCTGGAAAAGATTAAATATGTATTAAAGGGCAAACGGGATCTGTTTAAGTTAATCTGGAATCCTTTTATTGTGTTTATCAAGGATCTGAAAATCTTGGATGATGGTACAAGTGACTGAAGAACATGTTAACTGCAGTTCCTACAGACAATTCTATTAGAGGACATACACTGTTGAATGTAATATCTCAATATAAAAATGATATGTGGAATATGAAATGGGTTGCAATTCAACCAAGATTGCAAGAGGCATTTTTTTTTTTTTTTTTTTTATATTTTATTTTGACCCGAACAGTACTACTATTGCTGTCATACTTTGCAAAATGTTCAAGCTGTTTGTCTAAACTGCTCAAATTCCAATAAAGATATTTTGGAGAAAAAAAAAATTATCAGAAAAAGATTTTCATTCACATAAGCAGGCTCCCATTAAAAAGTAAACTCTTAAATGCATATTGCAACTGTAAAATAAAATGCCTAAGAAGATACATTTTTGTTTATTTTAATCTTAAACTGTAAGAAACATTTTTACTAATATGAAAACACTTATGATATATATATTTCTTATTACCAACATTTTTCAATAATTTAAGCTATGAGCTATAAGATTTAAAAGAAGCAGTTACTGCTTTTAAAAACAGAAATAGTTATTTGAATTTCAACCTTCCATCTTAATGGCATTTTTCTAAGATGAATTTCAGGCCCTCTGAGTTCTCCACACTAAATGCCCAGTCTGGCCTGAACACGTATTTAACTGGTAAAAAATGGCACAGGGTGAGTCTAATGCTCATTTTTCCATGGAGATGTGCCAAACCCAACCAAGACCACACAAATGTTTACCTGGACTACAAAGAGGGTGTTTCAGGTAGTTCTTTCTTTGGGGTTGGTAACTCTGCTGACATTTTACCTAAATGGACGAAATACAGAAAAAAGACACTCTAAAGGTAAAGTTCTTGAAAATTAAATGTCAGCACATCTGACAAAGATGTGTGAAAAACAAAAAGCTAATCTTTTGTAGTAGAACCATCAACCCAGTAGAAATGTTTCAAAGGTTTCCAAAAGTTTAATTAAATGCCCTATTGCCCCTGTGTCACAAGCTGTTTAAAACCCAAGGAATACGAAGTCACAGAAAACTGATAAATGTTTCAAAAAGGATATATTTTACAAAGCTATACAATGTTTATATCCTTGATATTTTCCACATCTTGAAAAAGGGGAGTGATTGACAGCGGGGAAATCAGCTTTTTGACTCAATGACAACATTAACCCATGTACTGACAGGTTTCAGGGGTGTGATGTGAAGATGAAAAGAGTATTTGAAAGAGCTGATGAATGAGGAAAATTAGATAGTATGTAAAGCAGAGGAGTTAATTGTTCTGGATCAGAAAGTAGCTGAGATTAATTCGGATTATGTCAGGAAAACTTTGAGGAGGATGAAGAGGGGAACAGCAGCTGGGCCTAATAACATACTGTTCATGGTATAGAAGACTCTAGGTAGTGTCTAGAACTAGAAATAAAGCTGATGAGTCATACCATGGAGCTGTGTAAAAGAAGGGTGGCAGTTAGGCCCAAATCAGAAGCGAAGTCAGAAGTCAAGTTTATTTGTACAGCATATTTCAGCAGCAAGACTGTTCAATGTGCTCTAAATGACAAAATTATGATGCAGAAACATCACATTTTGTCATTAAAATCATTAGTAAAACTCAACATTTTGTATAAGCATCTCATTTTGTTATCAAATTAAATCATTAATCAACATGATTCAATTTTATTAATCACTGTTTATTTTATTAGTCAAAAGAAAACCTTGGAAAAGTTTTTTTTTTTTTTTTTGGTTGTTTTGTTTGTTTGTTTGTTTTTTTTTAGAGGAGCATCAACACTAAATGCAGCTTCTCCATGGTTAGTTCTGGTTCTTGGGATACAGAGTAGGTTGCAACCAGAAGACCTAAGAGGTTACCTGAAAGGTTGATCAGTGACAACATGTATGTATGTATGTTGTAACAGAAGTTTTTTTTAAATCTATTCTCTGAGCTACATGGAGCCAGTGTAAGGACTTTAGATCCTGGATTATGTTTTTATCGTTTTTATAAGAATGCAAGTAGCTGTTTTCTGAACGTTATAAGCAAACCTGTGAACACACTGTTGCAGTAATCAATACAACTAACACCAAATGCATTTATAGATTTTCTAGATCTTGTTAGGACATTAGTCCTTTAATCTTAGAAATGTCCTTAATGGATTAGATACCGACTTTGTACCCGTCTTTATGTGTCTTTGAGTCTATCACTAAACCCAGATTTCAGGTCTGATCAGTAGTAAAAACTGAAATTGTGAACTAACTCTTAATCGCAACGCTTTAGGTCCAAAGACAATAAATTCAATTTGGTTTCTGTTCAGTGCTCGGATGGTCCCTTGGTGACACTGTAATGTAGAGCTGTGTATAATCTGCAAAGTAATGGTAACTAATCTAAATACTTGTTATAATTAGGACTAATGAGAGCATGTAGATATTAAACAGAAGTGGCCCAAGGAGTGAACCCTGGGTACTCCACATGCCGCATATGTCCGCTCTGACGAAAAGTCGTATTTGTGTAGATGTCATTTAACACGGTGACAAGGGCACTTGCCCAATTTAAAAAAGCTATATAACTGCTAAAACCCAGCATGTAAGAGCAGCAGTACAGTTCACATGAAGAAAGAAAATACATAGCATGCCTAAGAGAGCTGAATCTCATCTGAATCTTGCTGTACATGTAGAGAACACATAAGAATGCATAGGGTGCTGAGAGAGTAGCTGTGATATCACATTAGACAGTCTGGAATCACATAGATGTATGTTAGAGTTGTACAGGACATTTGTGAGAGCTGTGAGACTGCAGTGAGGTGGTGTAGGAGGGACAGAGAAGTTCAAGGTGGAGGTGATGCTGCATTAATGATTGACTCTAAGACCCAAGTTTGCCTTGTCAATAGATTAGCAGAGGAGGTAAGAAATGAATCTTCATGTACTGTGAGGTTTGCAGATGACATGGTGATCTGCAGGTGTACAAGACAGTACAGGACATTAATGTTTGTTAACATAATGACATGACATGATATAAAAAACATATAAATACAGGTTTAAGATGTTGCATGCCACTAATTAATGTACAAAAGATTGTAAAAGAATTTCCCCCTAAATTGCTTGTGTGTTTATACCATTAAGCAGCCTCAAATCATGATAGATAAAAATAGATGACACATGTTATTAGAAGAGGGAATAAAGCCAGGCAGACAGCTATTGTCACGAGTCCTTGTCCCTCACTCCATCATTCCTCTAAAGCTGCTTGAAGCAACTGAACTATTTCAGCTTTTATTTGTTGTGGTTTAAAAAAAACACTGCCTTACTCTCTGTGTTCACTTGTGTGAAGTAGCATTAGATTTTCTCTCGTCAGGTTATCACAGCATATCTTCACACAAAAGTGGCTGTCTCTGTGACACTGAGGACAGCGGGGAGAACAGTGGTGATGTTATGATTTGCAAAATAATTTAACCGAGTTCTTCTGGGGTTTCTGTCTGCAGTCCGTTTTAACTAAACAGAATTGCAGAGGCTGCTTACATGTTGTGTCCACAAGGGCTTACTGGATGTCTGTTGCACTTGTAAATGTGTTTAACACAGGACTAAATTCTTTCTTGGTTTGTTTAGACATATTTATCAATAGGCACCGACTAGTCATTGTTGAGTTTAAAGCATTAGGTAAGGTGTGGAGAATCCTTCCATCCCCCTCTGTGAACTGCTGCACTAAAGAAACAAAGTAATGTATAATAAAGGAAAGATTTAAAAGGAAAGATTTAAAAGTAGTTTGTCATGAAATATAATAGACCTACTTACAAACTAATTTTTGCTTAGCCACACAAATAGTTCCTCTGCATTTCCATCCCCCTCTGTGAACTGCTGCACTAAAGAAACAAAGTAATGTATAATAAAGGAAAGATTTAAAAGGAAAGATTTAAAACTAGTTTGTCATGAAATATAATAGACCTACTTACAAACTAATTTTTGCTCAGCCACACAAATAGTTCCTCTCCATTTCAACCAGGGTGTTTGGATAGGTCTTATCATGTTTAAAAAAGGTCGTTTTAGTGAGAAACAGCCACATAGGTTCAGTAGCAAAGACTTTTTCCTACATTTAGAAAATCTACTGCAAAGGACGCCATTTAGTGCCCAGAGATGCAGCTCGCTCTTGTTTGACAAGCTGGAAACTCACCTGAGAGATGAGTCAGTTTATCCAAGAGCTGAAACCAACTAACATGCTTTCATCAAGCTGTTTGGGAAGAATGTGTTTAATGGAGGCTTGTTGGAGGCAGAGCATGCAACTTCTCGGGTCTAAACCATATGGAGGCTATATGTCGTGGTTTCAGGCCAAAGAATCATAGGCTTCACTTAGAGAAACATGTGAGCACAAGACATCAACAAAGAATGTTCATTCTGCTGTGGGATTCAATGCAATGGGGCAGCAAACTGGAGCTGAACAAACCATCGAAGCTACACATTGATCATCAGCCGCATGCTGCTTGAGCCTCAGATTATTTCTCTTTGAGTGTATTTACATCTATTCATTTACAGCTCAACAACTTCAGGCCGAAAGAGAATACTGTATAAGGTTTGAACTTTGAAAATAAAGAAAGTAGAGCATAAATGTAACCAAAGCTGATATTGGAATTCTCAGCCAAACTTGACAGGTTACTTAAAACAAACAAAAAAAAAGAAAACAAAAACTATATCTGTTGTTTTAATCCTATCCTATGTATTGTAATACATTTTTAACTTTCATATGCGAAAAATATCTTGTAAAAAATTAAAAGTAGTTGTGCACACTCTAAAAACAAATACATTGCTGAACCACACTGTGATTGTTTCAGTATCCCATATCTTGCCTTGACAATATTTATTCACTATGCCTTGAAAAATTTCATAAATGTTTCGCATTGGCAAACTCCTGTCCACATTGTCTCCTTGTCCCACAATTTCTGGACTCTGGTTCAGCCCTCCTAAAACTTCAATTAATGTCCCTCTTTGATGCTGAAAACTGAAAACATTTATCCTTCTCAGTCTTCCAGCAGGCACCTGAATATTTCGGGTCAAAATTGGCTTGCATTCGTCGAGCATGACAAAATCACATTTCGATGTATGTACATAAAAATAAAAGATCATACCTTTTAAAACTTTGAAATAATTGTAATTTCCCTTTTTTATCTTTATGTCATTGTTAAGTAAAATTATATAGTAATATTTTAAACCAATTATATTAAACCAATTATTTTAATTATTTCTATAACCCATATTATGGTCCTGACCTTTTTTATTTTGGCAATCTCCCATAAAATTGACACCATCCAGGATAACTGTTCCTACTATATTGGTCACACTTGATTGATTTCAGCATTTAGCAAATTGATATATCAATCTATCCATCTATCCATTTCCTTCCGCTTATCCAGGATCTGGTCGCGGGGGCAACAGCCTCAGTAGGAAGACCCACACTTCCCTCTCCCCAGCCACTTGGGCGTTCCCGGGCCTGCCGAGAAACATAGTCCCTCCAGTATGTCCTGGGTCTTCCTCTGGGCCTCCTCCAGGTGGGACGTGCCCGGAACACCTCACCAGGGAGGCGTCCAGGAAGCATCCTAACCAGATGCCGGAGCGACTTTAACTGGGTTTACTTTGAGTCCCTACCAGATGGCCAAGCTCCTCACCCTATCTCTAAGGGAGAGCCCAGACACCCTGCGGAGGAAACCCGCTTGTATCCGGGATCTCGTTCTTTCGGTCATGACCCAAAGGTCACGACCCTAGATGAGGGTAGGAACGTAGATCGACCAGTAAATCGAGAGCTTCGCTTTTGACTCAGCTCTCTCTTCACCACGACGGACCGGTACAGCGCCCGCATCACTTCAGATGCCGCACCATCCGTCTATTGATCTCCCGCTCCATTTTTCCCCCATTCGTGAACAAGACCCCAAGATACTTAAACTCCTCCACTTGAGGCAGGACCTAACCCCCGAACCGGAGAAGGCACTCTACCCTTTTCCGACTCAAGCCCATGGCCTCGGACTTGGAGGAACTGATTCTCATCCTGGCACACACTCGTCTGCAAACCACTCCAGGGAGAGCTGCAGATCACGAGCTGATGAAGCCAAAAGGATCACATCATCTACAAAAAGTAGAGATGCAATCCTAAGGTCTCCAAGAGGGATCCCTTCAACACCTAGGCTGCGCCTAGAAATTCTATCAATAAAGGTTATGAACAGACTCTGTGACAAAGGACAACCTTAGCTGAGTTCAACTCTCACCGGAAACAAGCCTAACTTACTGCCAGCAATGCGTACCAAGCTCTGGCACTGGTCATACAGGGACCTAACAGCCCGTATCAAAGGGCCTGGTACCCCATACTCCCGGGGTACAGGAACCCCAGAGGGACACGGTCGAAAGCCTTCTCTAGGTCCACAAAACACATGGAGACCGGTTGGGCAAACTCCCATCCACCCTCCAGGACCCTACTGAGGGTCTAGAGCTGGTCCAGTGTTCTACAACCAGGACGAAAACCACACTGCTCCTCCTGAAACGGAGGTTCGACTATCCGACGGACCCCCCTCTCCAGAACCGCCGAATAGACCTTACCGGGGAGGCTTAAGAGTGTGACAAATTGATATAATGTTGGCAATTTTAATGGATTTAAAACAAGAGAGGTTTGATCTGATGTAACATCAGGCAATGAGGAAAGAAGTTGCATGTGTCTTTTTATTCTTCATTCAACATTTTTGTTTCAATTGTAAATTGATCAACTGGAGCAGGTTAAATAAAAGGTATATTTTAACGAGATAAATAATGATTTGAATAATAAAATAAATCAGATAATAATTACTTTACCTCTGAGGAGTCATATACGTTGAGCTTTTTGTAAAGTGTTAGTAATATTTTTAATAAATATATCATTATAAAAACCATATCAAAAATATATCAAATTGACCTTTTTATCAATTGGTTTATTAATATAAATCTAATTGTCAGGCTAATTAATCAACACTATAAAAAAAAGCTAATGAAATTGGGGTTTGATATGGCTCAAAATCTGCAGAGAAATAAAAGCACAACTAAGCTAGGTGAGTCTTAGGGAACAACAGCTCATAAATAATTTACTTTTTGCCTTTTTGAATTCACCCCATCAATAATGCTGCAAAACAGTCTTATATGCTAAACACGAGGCAGAAAGAAGTAAAAAGCTACCAATTTTGTGGAATCGCATCTTGGCTATTACAAAATCCTTGTGATGCGTTTTTATTTTTTATTTTTTTTAAATGCCTGAGAAGCAAAACTGCTCCCATTAACCACACAGTTGAACACAAGTGGGTTAGACTATCATCCACTGGCCTGTGTGCATCATGAATGAGCTGCAGGTGAGCTGAGATTTAGGCTAATGGCTGTGTCAGAAAGAGGTCATCACAGGCCTTCAGCAAGATAAAAGGTTCACTTTGCTCTCCATACGTCTCTCTGGAAACGTTCCTGTTACTTCAAAGCTGTCCAGGATGCATTGAGTGCATTCTTTGAGTATCTGGTAAATCAAACCTGACTTGGTCTTTAAAGGAAATGTCTCCTTTGACAAAAGTAACACTGCATCACCACATCAATAATCAGGTTATGCAACATTTTCTATAGTCACAAATTCAAAATTGATTGAACTACATAGTTGTTGAATGAATAAATGAATACATGGATAAAAAATAAATAAAAATTTAGGTCAAACATAATTATTGGAATTTAGCTTAAACATTTATTTAGAATTCAACAGTTGAAAATGACGATTATAAAATGAAAAGAGTTTATTGTTGCCCCCGAATTTAAAAAAGCATATATTCCAGCTGTGAATCCAACTGAGAATCAATGGCAAGACTTTGAGATTGATATTCACAAACAATTTCCATGTCGCCTGACTGATCATAGATAATGTTGCATGGAAGAACGTAAGTGATTATTTAAATTAGTAAAGTGGATGTAAACGTAATCCATCATTGAAAATGGTTCTGCAAAGAATTACCCCACTTTGTATGCTTTATATTTATATTTTAAAAACATTCAGACATGGAACGTCCTGTTCTGATGCATACCTTGTATCAATCTATTGTGCACAATATTGAGCGAATAAGTTTGTGGGTGTAAAATATTCAAAAGGACTAGATAATTTTGCAAAGCATTGCATGTTTATTTATATTCAGACCCTTAAATGCCCTTGCTCCTTGTGTGCTTCTCTACAAAGTAAAGGCAGACATGGCACAACACAAAGGGAAAGATAACAGAAATCGTCTGGAGCCAGCTTGGGACAACACTAGCTCTTGCAAAAGCATCTAAAGATAGACATGTGATAAGAAATGATGCCAAACGCTTGAAGAGAGAGGGTCACGAGGTGTTATAGTTTGGCCTTCTGCAGTTATGCTGGTCTTTAGCCTTTGCTGAGATCAGCCCATCCTGTGATAGCGTGACCTGTTTCCACATACTGTGGCTTTTGACTTCAGATTTTTGGTTATTTATTTGAAGTTCTGAGGAAACCTTTGCTAAAAAGTAAGAAACTCCTCCTTCAAACATGATCCTGCACCTAAAAGGCCTCTAAATTCCTCACACAGTTGGACATTCAACAGGCTACCACTTGCAGCACATGTCAACAGACTCCACAGGTTTACCAACCCCCAACCCTCTTTGACGCAAAAACCAGTTATCATCACACTGAAATCCACTGTGCCGTGAAAACACTGCTCGGATTTGCTTACGGGACCTATTATTAAATACTGTCAGGTCATAAATGAAAGAAACAGCAGAGTCAAAGAAAACAGTTTCTTAGAGATGAGCTTAAAATGAAAAAAAACCTGACATCGGGCTAAACAGAGCCTGCTGTACTAAACAGCTAAAAGCGGAGCAAAGATGTTGAGAAAACTGAAGATAGGTTAAAGCTCTAAATGAGAGACAGATGTGTCTGCATGGCTTTAGCCCATGGCTGTAATGTGTGTGTGTGTGTGTGTGTGTGTGTGTGTGTGTGTGTGTGTGTGTGTGTGTGTGTGTGTGCTAACAGTGGGAACAGGGAGACCTGGTGTCCTGTCTTCATCTGTCACTTTATGAGGCTGCACAGTGTGGGAAACATGCCCACACCGAGGCTTTTGTCACATCTGCTATTTTTATAAACCCATCAGAAACTCTTCTGTTTTTCTCCAGGGCTTTGTCTCGGTCTTACTTAGCTTATTTTAAGTCAGTTGTGAGGTGGCCATTGAGAGCTTGAGTGCTTTTTTTCAAGTACTTCTCTAGAAAACATCAGGTGACTAATAAAAACAAAGAAAAATATCATTCATTTACTTTGGAGCCGATCTGCTTTGATATTTGATTTTAAGATCCATCCTTCAGCAAGAAAGAGCCGTCTCACAGTTGATTCTGTGCAAATGTAATTTAAAGATTTGCATATCAAAGACAGCACTGTGAGATCTTCAGAGCTGCTCCTCTTGGGTTTGTTGTTGATTTGGGCTGCATTGCAGTTGCCCGGGAACCAGTGTCAGCTTCTTCGGAAATTATTTACAATCAACGTCACATGGCGCCGAAGGGCCTAACTGGCCAGGCCTCCATTGGGAGCTCCACAATAAATTAATTATAAGAATTTAAATGTCCATCGCTGTATAAAGCCTTTGTTTATGTAAGATGCTATGTAAGGTAATAGAGAAAACAGAGCCAGCGTTGCCCTTGTGAATACCTTTAAATAAAGCTCTTACAAAACAATGATTAATAACATTAGTTAAACCGACTCTGACAAAAAATATACATTTACATGAAATATTGATAATAAAAATAACATTTGATATATAAAGGTGTGTTAAAATATCAACTTCATAAAATACCTACTAATTATTATTATTTTTTTTTATTATTGAGAAAATAACATGTGATACAAAAATAAAACATGAATTGATTCGTATTTGAAAACATTATCTTATCTATGGCTTGCACACTTTTTAGACCCTTTAGAAATCTTCGATATCTCTCTGTGTTAATTCAATGCCAAGTGAAAAAACAATTGCAATAACATCAATGATATAACCCTAGTTAATATGGGGAAGACATTTAACATCCTAAGTGTCATATACAGAAAACTAACCTGCAAGTATAATACTTTTTTAATACTTTCACCCTCACGCTTGTCTTAAAGGCTTGTATTCTTTGAGTCACAGTTTTTCTCTTCTTCCTAACCAAGTTTTTTTTTACCTCATTTGATCTCATAATAAAGTACTCCTTAACTTTCTCTGAATCAGGTAGACATTGAATGGTAAACTTAGGGAAAACTTTTATATGGTGATTCTTCAGTGTTTTAACAATCCTTCACAACTTCATGAGATAAAGTCTAGCATTGATATATTATGTACTATTCACATTAGCAACTGTCCCCATATTACCAAACCTCTTGCTGATCAGTCTTGTACATACCAGCCTTCTGATTTTAATATCATGTTCATGATGTTAAAATAGGACGAAACAGTTCTGTAGACAGTCTGTAGTTTATATACTTACACAGTTTAAATAAACACTGTAGTGGATTAACTGGCTCACTGAGTGAAATGTGTGAAACTCATATACGCCCAAACCTTCCGTCAAAGCCAAGGACTGCTGCTGTGTTGTAAGAGATCCTCCACTTGTTACTCTGTGTGATGAAACACAATTCCTAATTTAAATGCAATAACTTCCTTATATTATGATACTCTATCTCTCTAGCTAATGAAAACCATTATAAATAGAAGGGGTTTCTTTGTTGGGGAGCTAACGGGATTATGCAATTTATCTGTCTTTGTATGTCTTCAAGTCCTCATTCAGGTAAGGAAAGGTCTCCACATGCTGTGTAAAGATCTGACCTGGTTTGATGGAGGAGGATATATTGGCATGGACAAGAGAAGAAGAGAAACACACGAGGATGACTCAGGCTGAAAGACCTTTGGGGGATATTTGGCAGAAAGTCAGGCGTGGCTGCTGAGAAACACTTCAAGAATAGCTGTTCCAGGTGTGATCCTTCTTAATTTGCATGTAAATCAGAAAGTCCAAACAATACCGCAGCATATCCAGGATTTACAGGATCGTTAAGGAGAGCAGCATTACTCTGGGACATATTACAGATGAAAACTTTGTTTTTCTGTATCTGATGTTATTTATATGGCAGTGAAAAACAACTGCAATAAAATATGGCCTAAAAGCAGTTTTTGAAAAAACAGTAATGGTGGCTGTTTTTTTTTTTGTCTTGCATTTTTATTCTAAACTACAACACTGCATGCTATAAAGCTGGGTATTTTCCAGCGATTTACTCAGGGAGCAAACATGCAGGGTGGGATCCCAACTCGTAACAGCCTCAGCTACACTTGCTATATTTGGTCATAACTCTGTCTTGACTAATTTTGCAGCCGGCTGAGCAAACATGGATGTCGTACACACAAGGTTACATAAGAGTCTTTGCTCTTTGCTGACATTTCTCCGTTGACCAGCATTCAGTCAAATGCCATCTCAAAGCTAAGAAAGCCGTCTCAGTTCGAACACAAATTCCCTCCCTCCGTAGCTTGTTTGAGCCTTCTGGTGTTTGAAAAATGACCCACATGACGGAGGAGTGAGGTGGACAGTCGGGCGCAATGTAAAGCACGACAAAAAAAGCTGTTGCAAAGCATCGTCATGTGTGCTTCGTGCCAACGCATGGAGCACATAAAGAGGGGGATAGGGGAGGGAGAGCTGCCATTCTAAGATAACTCCATTGTCTGCTTTATTTCAAAAACATTCTGCAGTCTGATGCTGCTGAGGGGAGATTCTAAACATGTTTAATATAAGACTCAATACACTTAACGATATTTGTGTTAGAAAAAAAACACAAGATTTTATATGTAGCATGATTATAAAGTGGATTAATGCACAAGTTACAGCTTTAAACAGCAGCTCTCAATATTTAGAGGAAGGACAAGTTGTAAAGCAGATTTGAACATAACACCCCTAACCCCATAACAGTGGGTGTTAAGGTGTTCATTAGCGAGTTTCAGAGGTATTGGTTGGTTGCTTTTCACACATTTGAAAAGGAATGGAGCATTTTGACACCTTGATCAGGGTCGCTCAAGGCACTTACAGCATCGGGGTAAACCATTACAGGTTTACAGGTTTATGTTTTCAATGGAAAATATCCATCAACCTATACACAATTCTTTTTTGCAATAAACAAAGCAAACTGATGGCAAAATAGACCATAGCACAGATAAGATATATATATATATATATATATATATATATATGGGACATTACACAGTATCAGATATGTACATGCATGGGCACATACTTACATATATACACAAAATATTGCAGTTAATCTTTCCGTGTGAGATATTACAAAGGCACCACATGTAGTTGAGAATTGCTCATCCAAATAGTTTCACTCTGATCTATGAGCTGGAGTTTGACTTTAGTGCTGGCTCTAGTCTAAAACAAGGCTCAGAAGTCGATCTCAAAGAGATCGATATATTTGTTCAAGTCCGACCCATAAAAGTCATGCTTCAAGGTAGTGAGACAACATGACTGTGATGTCTGCTTTGCCAGCACTGGCGTCAACAGATGCGACAGAAACAATTTCCATCAGTCATCAGACTGTCCGCTCAGTTTGTGTGAGCTAGGATTTCTGATGGTAGACTGCTGTCCCACTTGTGCTCCATGGACAAATTCAGGAAGTCTTTTGTCCCTAAGGCCATCAGACTGTCCAACTCCTCACAGTACAGCAAATTGTGACTCAGTAACAATGTTACAACACCGGACCACGATAAACTACCACCTTCCCATAAACCTATTTCTATTACCAATCCGAGCAAATTTGCACAAACATTCTATTTTACTAGTTTTCCATATTTTTACTGATTTACTGATTTTACTGATCTGCACTGTACTGGTTACATTTTGATTTAATATTAGACCCTGGTATACAATACCTCATTTCAAACATTTTTGCAAATTACTGTCATGTTTCATTTTATCTATCCATCCATCCATCCATCCAGTTAGGGTAAGAATAGAGTTCCCCAACATTGCAGCCAAGACCATGGTTTCTAAGCGTGTAATCAGGCATGAGAAGAGAGTGAAACACTGAAAATTTCCACCTTGTGATGTATGCTTTAGTAACTGCCAGTCACGGAGTCACTCCTCCAGTGTTAGCTGGAGTGAAAGGGTTGTGCAATTCCAAGCAGCCAGAGCCTTCCGGGCTGTACTGGCACAAGTGACAGAGCGTGGCGAGATGAACCAACTCTGGAGTAAGGATAAACTCAACGGGTTGGCAGAGAAGGTGGGCGGCCTGCAACACGGCCTCCTCTTTAAGTCCCAATGATTTTGTGACCACTGGGGATTCAGTGAAAGCCTCACGGTTAAGCATTGCATCTTACCGTCACTGATAATGATTTGTGTGATGAAAATAACTGCTATCATTATGGCTGCGATTGGCTTCAGCCTCTGTGCTTGTTCATTCAGAACTTTGAGTACTTCAATTATATCTCCTCTCTCGAGGGTTAGCTTGAAATGAAAGTGCAGGCGGGTAAAAGCCTCCACCATTTGCATGCGCTACTCACAGGAGAGTTAAGCAGTTCATTTTTAAAGGGCATTTTACAACTTTTCTTTTTCAATTGTGTTCAGGCTCATAGCTGCTTGGTAGTTAGGTTTATTCCTGTTACAGAAGCAATAGAGGAAAGTGACATTTACTTTTGAACCTCACAAACTATGCCAATAGTAGGTTAAATAAAAGGAAAAAAACATGTGAAAAGTGGTATCAGATCAAATTTGATTATTTTAATCATTTGATTTTATAAAGTAAACATGCATGTGCTGATGTATTAAGTAAAAAGGAGGATAGTAGAGCAATAGCTAGGAAACCTACCAAACGGCCACCCCACGGAGCGATTTTACTATTCTGTCAAAGCCTGGTGCACCTTGAATTTTAGACAGCAGGAAACAACAACAGTGGTACAAAACAACCAAATCCTAAAGCTTTGATGAGTGAAAGGAAACATTAAAACATTCCTCTTATTATTTGTGACACTTGAACACTCCTCATTATATTTGCAAGATTTTCAGTTTTTGTTCAAGTTTCAATTTTCTCCAAAACAATCAGTCAGTCCTGTTTATGTGAGAAGTTAAAGACTTTTAACTGCAGCTAAATATAATAACTTAGCATGTGGGAGAGGTTTTGAGTGAACCGTTGTTTACATTAAGTGATGTAAAGATATTAGAACATTTTGTACTGAAAGGTAAAAAAGGGAAATACTGCTGTTAAAGAAAGTACTTTTTATATGTCCATATACAACCGGTTTGGCTTTGAGTCCCTTGCTTGAGCTACTAGGCTTAGCATAAATGTTGTTTTTTCAAAGATTCTAATTATTTTATATTCCTTTGGTAAAATTACTTTCTAGAAGAGAAACTACTTTATTTATGTAGTTGTTGTTGTGGAGGTTTCACACGTTTCCTGTGCACATATCTTTTTTTGCTGCAAAAGTGTTCATTTCATTCTTGTCACTCAGGACAGAAAAGAAAGTTTTTTTTTTTGTCTATGTTCATTTTTTACAGATGCGGCGTTATCGCACAAATGTCACGCATGTTTCGGTCAACACAACTACACAATAATATCAGAACACCGAGGTTTAAAATCTTTTGAAGTATGAAAAAAAAAACGGCGAAAACCTAATCTGTAATTGATTTTTTATGTTTTGTGTTTTCTGGCCCTAAAATATAAAGGAGCGTGCACTTTGACCTTACGTAGAAGTCATGCGTATCGGTCTTTAGCTATCGCCGACAAAACCATCGCAGTGTAACACAATGTTTTGCACATGGTTGCAGTTTTATTAGCCAAATCCTTCTTTCTCATACCACCCACTTTCTGAGCTATCCATTATTAGAAGAAAAAAAAAAACTCTATTTGCACTCCAACAACATTATCTCCCCCAACTAAGTATGGTATTAGGATGAAGGACCACAGCGCTGCTGAGAATACAACGTATTTTTCCTTTGAGCCCATGAAACTGACAGATGTTGCTTGTTGAATTAATTTCCACACACACTAAAAGAAAACGAGTAGTGGTTTTCTTCAGTAATGTAACCGATTGAGTGCTGAGAGTAGCCAGATTGGAGAACAGGCTGGTGCAGACTGCAAGCCAAAGCGTTGCATTCTTTTGTTAACTTAAAGCACTATTTGATTTTTTTATAATGATTTACAACATAAAATTAAAACAGTAAACTCCCCCCCAAAAAAACAAAAAAAGCACTCCAGACTGTAAATTTAATTGCACCCTGGCCTACATGAAGATGTTTGCAGCACAAACGTCCTCCTCCCTCATTTGAGTTTGTACGGCGGTAGTGTGTGGGAGTTTGGCTGGACAGGCCAGCCTTGTCTCTCTAGGCTACCAGTTAAGTCTCCAGTGGGCCGCGGAGCCTGCTCAAAATAAATATGTGCCCCCTTTCAACAAAGAAATTATTAGGCCCTTTTTTTTTCTTTCTTTTTTTTGGCAGGCATCTGCAGAATCCTCAACTTGAACCTTAAAGCGAAAGTTTCCTCCCCCAACCAGGGTCATGATCTGAATTTGTTGTATTTGGGTCTTCAACACCCCAAGAGGCTGAAATGTTCAGGATTCACAGTCATCACTCAGGAGCAGGTCAAATTGCGACAGCTTAAAAAAAAAAAACAGGACATTCCTACATTGACTGAGGAAAAGTGGGCCAGTTTTACACTTTTTTTTTTATTACAAGACAGATGCAGAACGAAAGACAAGAGTTTGGCAAACTATTTAAATAATATTTTTGTTTGTGAATACATTTAATTGTGTATTTATATTTCTTCAGAAAAATTTTAGGATGTCTAAGGTTTAATTGACGGAATGTTTTTTAGTTTCCTTTTTTTCCACTTCAGCATTTTTGTTTCCCTTTAACAATTAATTTGCAAGAATAAAATACATAAATAGATAAATATAAATGTGCTATGTTACGAATCAAAGCAGCACAGAAAACTATTAAAACAAAAGAATAAAAACTTAATCATCTGGATAAGGTGTTCTGGCTCCAAACTATTTTGCAGGGGCCAAAATCACAGTTGATGGTAGTTTATTTATTTATTCATTTTTTTCCAATTACTAATACAAAAGTTTCTTCTTCTTTTTTATTGTTTCCTTTTTTTCTGCCCATCAAAAAATGAAACAAACTAGAATACAACGTATTATTGTAAGGAGTTAGGATTGCTGTAAAGGATAGAAATGTGATTACATATGTTCAATAATGTTTTTAACATAAAATATAACCTGAGTATAATTTTCAAAACACTAAATTCTTCTTTGTGAAGCTGAATGAGCAGCCAACCATGAACAGGCTGTTTTTTGTCAAACTAAATTCCTCCAATCAGGCTTTAATTTAGGCTTTGACTAGGCCACTCCTAAACCTCAATCTGTACACTATCTAAGATCCGTTATCCTAGCAGGGTCATGTGGAGCCGACCACTAGCAGTTATTGGGCTGGAGGCGGGGGAAACCCTGTACAGGTTGCCGGTCCGTTGCAGGGCAACACAGCTACACCCAGGAAAATCAACCATGCTTGCACAAATTAGTGACAAAAACTAACCCAGCAGTCATGTTTCTGACTTGTAGGAGGTACCCTGAATGGAACCCATGCATGCATAGGAAGGACATGAAATATGGATTCAAAAAGACCCTATTACTCTAGGATTTGAACCCAGGACCTTCTATGCTGCAAGGTAACAGGACTACAAGCCGCTAAGCTCAAGTTTAAGATAACGAACTGATGACTGGTTATAAGAAGTTTTCTACCAGGGAGCAGAAATACACTATTTCCATGACGTTTAACCTCATAAAAATATTATTGTTTTTGTTTTGTATGTGTTCCAGTTGTTTGTTAAGCGGTGTTTTTCCACTTGGAAATTTCCACTTGTTTGCCCAGCCTGTTATTTTTCTGTCATGAATTCTGACTTTGACCTTAGTTGATGTTCTGGATCAGTTTTAACCGAACAAAATGTTGAGAAATGTAGGAGTTGCCCTCCCTCTATGGAAGGGCAACAGCACACCAGACAGGAGAGGCAATCATATATTCCTGAGGATTTTTGACAACAAAAAAATCAAGAGGCAAACAGTAATGTCAACAAGCGTAATGCACTTACCTACAAACATCTCAAAACTTTAAGAATGTGGTTTTATAAAAATAAAATAAAAATTCAAAAAGGTTTGTTTTGCACATTTGGAAGTTAAAAAATTAAACTTCTACAGTAACATTTTATTGGCTTTTTAAGTGTGAACACTGGTATGTGTTTATCTAAAGAATGCGGCTCACTGAGATAGTGGGTTGTTCTGCAGCTGGAGAACAAAGGGTGAACATAAAACGTAACTGATCCACGCTTGGAAGGTTAACAAGAGGTCTGGAGAGCAAAGCAATGTCACACAGTGTGAGCAGGAGAAAGCAGGCTCCACTGACTGAGACAAACTTAACTTACTTGACTCAATGTCTCCATCTACTGGCTATTTGTGGATTTGTTATTTCTTATGACGTAATCTTTCTAATGAAATCATTGATTTGGCAAATTATGGCTTTTAAAAATAAAATGCTGAAATGCTAGCAAAAAAAATATTTTAGAGATCATCAACATGGCAACATATAAGATTATTGTATTGGTGCTTACATTGTATATTATATATAAACTGTAAAAAAAAAATCAAGTAAATCAAACTTCTTTGAAATCAAACTGTCCACATAGGAAGCAACACTGATTGAGAATAAATTTCACATGCTGTTGTGCAAATGAAATAGACAACAGGTGGAAATCTTTAGCAATTAGCAAGACACACTCAAAGGAGTGGTTCTGCAGGTGGTACCACAGACCACTTCTCAGCACCAATGCTTTCTGGCTGATGTTTTGGTCTCTTGGTGGTGCTTTCACACTCACGGTAGCATAAGACGGACTCTACGAAACCACACAAGTGGCACAGCTAGTGCAGCTCATCCAGGATGGAACATCAATGCGAGCTGTGCCAAGAAGGTTTGCTGTGTCTGTCAGCGTAGCGTCCAGAGCCTGGAGGTGATACCAGGAGACAGGCCAGTACACGCAGAGGTGGCCGTAGGAGGACAACACCTCAGTATCAGGACCACTACCTCCGCCTTTGTGCAACAGAGGAACAGGAGGAGCACTCCCAGAGCCCAGCAAAATGACCTCCAGCAGGCCACAAATGTGCATGTGTCTGCACAAACCGTTAGAAACCCACTCCATGAGGATGGTATAAAGGCCCATTGTCCACAATTGGGTGGACATCGGGTTGCTCAGACCCCAACACCGTGCAGACAATTGGGAAATTGGCCACTGGCGCCCTGTGCTATTCAGATGATAGCAGGTTCACACTGGGCACGACAGTCTGCTCATCAGGAACATCCCCAGGCATTGTAGGGAGGTCATACAGGCACGTGGAGGCCACACACGATTCTGAGCCTCATTTTGACTTGTTTTAAGGACATTACAAAGTTGGATCAGCCTGTAGTGATTTTCCACTTTAATTTTGTGTGTGACTCCAAATCTAGGCCTCAATTAGTCAAAAAATTTGAGTTCCATTGATGATTTTTGTGTGATTTTCCTGTCAGCACATTCAACTTTGTACAGAACAAAGTATTCAATTAGAATATTTCATTCATATTTCAACAGTGGATGTAATTGTCCAGGCTAACAAAATAAGTTGCACACATCTTTCTATTCCCCAGAAGTAATTTGTGTAACACTGACTCCCTCCTAAAACCCACTGACAGTACACAGATAAAACAAATATTGTATTGTAAAATGTTTTATTCAAAAACATTCCAAGTAGATCATTTTCCGTATCCTACAAATATCTGTCTTACACACATGAAAAATGACAGGAGGTGGGTGAGAACTTTAACAGGAGAAATGCTAACTTTGATTTCTTGGGAGACAAAAAGATGAAAACTAACAAAAGAAAAACTTTCATTGGCAAATTAAATACAACCTTAGCCCAAAGTAAATTTGACAGTCAATGGCATCTGAAGTCAGAATTATGGCCTTGATATGAGGGAACTGCTGGTTCTCTTTAAAAAATAAACAAAACCTGCTTAAACAAAGTGAAACATTTCCAACTCTACTGAAATCTGAAACGTTGATACACCTGCTGGTTTTAATTTTATTTTATTTTTTTTAACAATGGAAATTTCTCCACCGTTAGAAACTTATAGACACTACAATACTCATTTAAAATCTGCTTCGTCTAAAGATTAGTGCACATCTTCGTCATCAAAGCTGATGAATACAACTCGACATTAAAAGTTCTGCAGCGTGAGTCGAGTCCCCACTACATATTGAAGTGAAATACTCTGAACAATTCAGTCTGTTACACAAATTAAAAATACAAAATAATACATGATTTGGATGGATATGGATGCCTTCTCACATTCAAGAACACAAACGAAACATTTGACATTTCTGATTATACTAAATCATCAGTTCTGTGTAGCTGACATTTAAGATTGTTACCCACAAACGAGCTACTGAGGATTGTTGATGCACTTTTGTGTTCAAACCGCATGACAGAAGCTTGAAAACCAGAAATTACGAATGCATATACAGTGTTGGCCAAAAGTATTGGCACCCCTGCAATTCTGTCAGATAATGCTCAATTTCTCCCAAAAATGATTTCAATTACAAATGCTTTGATATTAAAATGTTCATTTAATTTGTCTTCAATGGAAAACCACAAAAATAATTGTCAAAAAGCCAAATTGGATATAATTCCACACCAAACATAAAAAGGGGGTGGACAAAAGTATTGGCATCCTTTGAAAAATCATGTGATGCTTCTCTAATTTGTGTAAATAGCAGCACCTGTTACTTACCTGTGGCACATAACAGGTGGTGGCAAAAACTAAATCACACTTGCAGCCAGTAAAAATGGATTGAAGTTGACTCCAACAAATTTTGCAGCATAGTGTAGGGCCCAGTGTGAGAAAGCTGGGTCTCCCTCAGAGGTCATGGGTCTTCCAGCAGGACAGTGACCCAAAACACACTTAAAAAAGCACTAGAAAATGGTTTGAGAGCAAGCACTGGAGACTTGTAAAGTGGCCAGCAATGAGTCCAGACCTGAATCCCATTGAAGACCTGTGGAGAGATCTCAAAAAGGCATCCTTCAAATCTCAGGGACCTGGAACAGTTTGCCAAAGAAGAATGGTGTAACATTCCAGCAGGGCATTGTAAGAAACTCAATGATGGTTACTGGAAGCAGATGTTCGCAGTTATTTTGTCTAAAGGTTGTGCTACCAAGTATTAGGCTGAGGGTGCCAATACTTTTGTCTGGCCCATTTTTGGAGTTTTGTGTAAATTGATTAGACTTTTTTTTCAATCTCTTTTGTGTTTCTTCATTGCAAGCAAAATTAATGAAGATATTAATACCAAAGCATCTGTGATTGCAATCATTTTATGGAAGAAATTGAGTATTATCTGACAGAATTGCAGGGGTGCCAATACATTTGGCCAGCACTGTAAGCTATGACCATAATTACCATGGATGTATTCTGAAACTTTGCACCAAGCTTCACTGTTTGGTGTCGCTTGTAAGAGCGTTCAGCTTCTGCATGTCAATGATCCGATTTTAAAACCCGAAACAAAAGGAGGGGCTCCGCTGCGAGGATGCACAGGACGCGTCCGGATCCAGAATAATAACCCTCATCTCTGCACCTTGGAGATATATCTTATTCGACAGCCAATTAGGAAGCACGATCTTCGGATAAGCTCGTCAGAGAGTAAAATTAGCATCAGTGATCCGGCTACGAGCAAGGCTGATGCTGATTGATGACCGAGAATTGAACAAACAAGACAAATGTTTGAATCTCAATACAGTTAACAGTCGCTCTTTCTATGAAAAGCATGTGGTAAAGCATTAGTTTACATACAGGATATTAAACTCGCTGCACCTATATTTGGGAAGAGCAATCTTCTGGTAAGGCTAAGTGTCATTGGATATTTTTGTGTACATTCATGAAGACCGGGACTGTGATGGTTTTGCAGTATATGGCGGTGAGGGGTGAGGAGGACAGCGCGCATTACAGTGAACTCCTTTGACAATCCGGCTAAGGAAGGCACTGGGTTATTGTTACTCCACTGTCCATCTTGGAAAAAAGATAAAAATCTAAAAATCTTTCGCTGGAGATCGTTTTTGCTATTTAAAAATAAAATTCCTCGTATTTAGAAAAAATATCATCTGGATCTTTGATTCATTTTTAGCAAAGAGATTTTACAGAAGGTAAGTTGCTATACAAAATTTAAAAAAAACACATCATGCTAATAGCATTTTGATTCAAAACGATCATCTGTTTGACGTTCCTGCAAAATTATAGATGCTTTTGTGCAGAAAATAAAAATAAAAATTGGACTTCTTCGAAGTGATAGATCTGCTAACAGAAATGTTTGTGACCCATTAAGTTGAAGTAAACAATAAATTAGTGTTTACAAAAACTGAAACTGCTAAACAAATAAATACAAAAAATTGTTTAGATGGCCACAGTGCTACCCATAAGGACCCGGAGACTGATGTTAGTGAGAGTGGGGGGAGAAAAAAAAAGCACTTGTTTAGATTTACAGTCCTCGCATGCTTCAGCTCCGCGGTGGTCACTGAGAGTCCAGTCGGCTGTACTTCACGCCACGGCTCCAGTGCAGTGTCCGCACCGACAGAGGAAGCTGGTAATTTCGAGGAACTGTGCCGTTAACGTTCTCCTCGAAATACTGGAAGAGTTTGTACCACCACACTCGCGACAGAAGGTTGCTCTGCGACGTCTCCTTCAGCGACTGAAACGCAAACGAGGCAAACGCGGAAAAGTCAGGGAACATCTGAAGTTTTAATGTTGCTCCTCTAAGGGATTCCTGGCAAACCGAGGGAACTTACCTGCTGGTTAGCCATGGTGTGGTACCACCAGAAGAGGCGTGTAGTGATGAAATACGCCACCACCACGTCCACGGTGTAGTGGTCGTGCGCCAGAAGGATGCAGAAAATCCCGACGGCGCTGAGTGCCAGGCAAAACCAGTGGTACCACCAAAAGCGCCTGGGGGAATCTACAAGGGACGCAGATCAAACGGTTAACGCTGCGAAGGGGTATTTTCGCAAGTTATTCACCACCAGAATAAAATTATTATTAGGATTACTTAATAAATAATTCATTTAATTAGCGATTTGGCACAATATTTTCACTGATTATAAAACCATAAAAAGTCAAACGTTTCAATGTTAGAATGTGACACGACAGTGGTATTATCATTCAAAGCTGTTTTGTTTTTTAACCACTAGAGGTCAGATCTGCATCACCTCGATTTATACCTCATTTTCATAAACTGTTTAAGAAAACTCGAAACTGAAGGAGAAGCATAATCTACGAGAAGCTGCTTCGAACCCTGAAACTTCCTTCCACAAACACATTTTGAAGAGGAGAAACTGAGCGGTAAAACCACATGGCATTACACAACTGAGGAGGAACAGAAAGTGAAGCAGCTTGAAGTGCGGTTACATAAATTGTGCAGGTTTAAATAACTAAAGCCGATCTTGCAACGAGAGTGTGTCAGCAGTGCAACTCATCTTCTCCCTCTGTGTTGCATTTACAACTCCTTACGAAATCTGTTGCAAAAGCAAAGTTGAAGTAAAACCTCAAGCGTCGCTTTCAACTGAGAGAATGTGTTAAATTAAAAACAAAAACCGGCCTATTAAACTTAATTCGATTACATACAAAACCATCGAAACACACAAAAAGTCTGACGGATAGACTAAAACAAGCCGTTTATACTGGTGATTTTTCTGAATAAAACCGGTAAAAGACGGCCGAGAGGATAAACGTCCTCAGTCGTGACTTTTACGCAGATAAAAAGGAGCTTACACTCTTTGATGAAGAGAAATGTGAGCGTTAACATGACGGTGTGGCCGCTATAAAGATAATCTCCACACATATTGTGGGAGCCTGTGATGGAGAGGCCTCCACCGGCGATCATTTTCATGATTCTCCTCGCCTGGGCCTCCCAGTTCCCGAGAAGCTGAAAGAGATAAAGTCATGCATTGGATTGTCATTGAAAAGGGGGAAAATGTGACATGAAAGGTTTCATTTAAACCTTCTATAGGTAAAAAAAAACTACTACAAAACACAATAGAAAAAGCTTAGTAAATGCAGCAGGCTGCTCCAATGTAATGACTTTCAATGCGCGATGTTTCTTAGGATAATAATCCAATTACTTCCCAAATATAACAAATAATGACATTATAAGACAGGAAGAATCCATGTCTTTCCTGGAATTGACCTATTAACATCTGTCATAGTTGTGTAATCTTCATCAAAGCAGAAAAAAAGAACAAGGAAAAAGAAAAGGTACGCCTTTATAGGATATAAGGAAGTAATAAAAGCATGTGGTTCAGATCTTCATCCTTATTCTTTTCCTCAAACCTTTAAAATACTTGTTTCAGCACCAGAACTGAGCAATCTTTCAATTTTACTTATTTTTTCATTATTATCCAATGACAGATGGCAGATTGGACATGATTAGGATTCTTGCAGCAAATGTAAAAATATTTTGTCTGATAAACAAACACAAAGTAGTAAGGAATTGTAAAGCTTTCCCTGTTAACTTCAGGAATAAAAACATCTCACATGCGTTTGTACTCAACCCAGTTTTTTTTAAAGTCAGAAGTCAACGCAATCACAAAAACAAAAAGATTGTCCCTCTGTGTGCAACTTAATCGCGGCGTAATTCGGACTCCGATGCGTCTCAGAGAATATTAGTGAACGACTGTCACCGCGAAGACCAAAGAACACATCGGACAGGTCTGGGAGAAGGCTATGGATAACTGAAAAGCAGATTTGGTTCATATAATTTCTGACCAAATCAGATGATGAATGGAGGAGCATATCAGTCGAGCCTAGAAGAAAACCTGATACGGCTGCATTAATGATGAGGGGGAGGTAGAGATTCACTTTTTAAGCAGGAAAAGAGTCCTAAATATGCAGTCAACGACGCAATAAAACAGTTCAGATAAAGACTATTACAGCTAAAGCCCGCGCTTCAGTCTAGAGACGTACAAGCTTGGTTTAGATATACCCATAAAAGACCAGCAGCTGCTGACTGTGGCGACTTGCGGCGACTGAAGATAAAAGCACATTTCACAATTTTTAACTGCTTCTTCATTGATCTTTTGCATAAAATTACAATAAAACAGAACAGCAAGGGAAGGAACGTGACAAAAAATGTGACAAGGTTCAAAGGCTACGAACATTGCTCCGAGACGTTATGTAAATCCAGGTAGATAATGCGTCGACTTGTAAAAGAGCGAAATAAAGCGATCAGAAACACACAGAGGGTCTGTAACTAAGAGCATTTCAACCCATTATTTAATCTAAAACCATGTGAGGCAACGGCTCAAAGCTCCACACAAACATAGCTTAGCATAGCATTGCTTAAAGAAAACTTAATGGGGGGGTTACCCACACATGGGACACATTTGCATTTAGTTTGAGACACAAAAACATGCAGATGGATTACCTTTGGAGAGCATTTAAAGTGCATCCCAGGAACTGGTAGGGTAGTAATATACATTGTGATACATCTGTAGAGGTAGAGCGTTCCCACAATGAAAAAGAACCTCCTGCCTATAATTGATCTGTGAAGAAAAAAAAGAGTGATGATCAAACTATGGTCGGGATGGACTGAAATGAAAATACTTTTGTTATTGTCCTTTTTTTGTAAGTAGATGTCAGTGAATGTTATATCTATCATAATTATTAGCAGCATAGAAGTACACAGCGCTAACTCATCTGTTGCTGCACAGGGTAAGTCAGCTGGCTTAAAGAATGCCCTTTTTAATCGCATCTTTACAAAAAAAACTTATTTCCTGTTATGAAAAATGTAGAGACAAAGGACAGTCAAGCCTCACATAAATTAAAAGTCGTTAAAAGCCCCAAACTTAATAGTTTTCTACTTTTTTTATGCACATTTTGAAGAATGGCATCAGAAGAGGCTGATGAAAACATGAAGCTACCTTTTTTTTTTACAAAAAAAATCTCCATTCTAGAAAAGTATGTTTTAAGAATCACTTTAGGTGGTTTTTCTGGCCTTTCTATAAAAAAAATTTTTTTTAAAAAAAGGGGTAACGGATACATTTACTAAATACGTATTCTAGTATTTCCTGTTTATTGCAGTCATGTGTAACATCAACATTTGAGAAAATTACACTTCGCATAGCCTTGTGAGTCGCTCCAAACCAGTAGATATAAACAGGACCAATTCTTTTTTTAATTATTATTATTATTTGTTTTTAGCAGCATTTAAAAGTTTCGTTCATAATTTGCAACAACTGGATGAAAATGTAACTAGAAATTTTTTAGGAACGTGAAAATCTAAATGATCAATGAGTATTGATAAACCAAAGATCACAAAACATAATCTAAATATGAATGAATAAAATAGACTTAATTCTGATGTTATTTCTTATTTATAATCATGTAACAAGGTAACAAGGTATTAAATGTCCCCTGATTTTTATTTTTGCCAGACTTGAGGACGTACTTTAAGGTTTCTTAGTTAAAGTTATAGGAAATAGAATAGATATAGAGAGATTTCAATAGAAAATTCCATTGCAAATGACAGCCAATCAAAAACGACCGGTGGTGAAAAACAACTGGCTGTCAATGCGGATATAAAATTTACGCCATGACGTATATCACGAATGTCCCCACCCACCCGACCTGTACAAAGCACGCTCACTTTTTTATTCGCGCAAGCGCAGATTGTTGTTTAGGAAGTAAAACGGGAAGGACAAGACGCATCATTCACCATTGAAGAGAGGTTCTCCCGTACGGCATCGAAAATGGAAGCTCGCAAGAGAAAAACCGCGTTCGAAGTCGCTGAGAAAAAAAG
The DNA here is from genome assembly GCA_032876305.1 of Orestias chungarensis. NCBI lineage: Eukaryota > Metazoa > Chordata > Actinopteri > Cyprinodontiformes > Cyprinodontidae > Orestias > Orestias chungarensis. The sequence continues at coordinate 524,310 of JAVLVB010001296.1, forward strand.
ACGTGCGCGCTCCCAATATCAGGGGGCGTTACTGGAGATGAGGTGGCGGATGCGTAGTGCTGCGAAAATGAGAACGAACTGAAGATCCTCTCCTATATCTTTAATTTTAGACTATTACAGACTTTAAAAAAACCTTGTCTAATCTCTCTATTCACAAAAAAAAAAATCTATACTAAAAAGGTTATATAAAACTGTAACAACTGTAATAGTGAAGTTACATAATTTCTTTTTAATATTAATAGCAACTGGCCCATACGGTTTATGAAGAATATAGCGCTTCACGCCTAGTTTAGGATGATCCATACCTGTGCTTGAGAAGACCCCACTGTATCAGCCACAGCCCCACCAGTAGCATGCCGTTAATCTCACAGATGGAGAATGCCCACTCCCGCCGGTCGAACAGGTCGAAAAACTTATCGGGCAGTGGCGGAGTGTGCTCCTTCGGGGGAACTCGTTCGTGGACCACTGAAATGACGACACTGGTGGTGATAAAGCAGATTATGGCGTAGACAAACGCCACGCCCGTCTTCCCCCACTCCGTGGGGAACGAGGTGCGAGCGGGCTCTATCGTCAGAATAGGAATGTGGATCATCTCCCGCTCAGAGTCTTTCCTTCCCAGCGTGCCGTTCTTCTGGGGCTTGCTGGTCCCGTTGGGTATCCCCCCCGCGTGGCCATTGGCGTGACCGTTTTTGTGATCCTCCATGTGCGTCGCTATCCGAAGAATCTCCATCCTTTCCAGCAACTGCTCCCCGCCGTCAGACGACACCCGTGAGAGGGGAGGCACCCTGAAGTCTGCCTCGGTGAGCCGGAGCAGAGTGGGGCCGTCGGTCTGGCACAGGACATGGATGTACTCTGGCATACCTTCTTTGCTCAACCAGTTAGAAACGTCTTCCGCCGACCATGCCTCCACCTTCTTCATCTTGGCCAGTGGTCAGTGGCGAGGATTAGGAAGAGTCCCCGTATGACAGGTTTACAAGAGGGCCGGCTGTCTATGAGGCAGAAGTGAGACATCCACAGTTTTGACACATGGTGCCTATTACATCTGCAGGGAGTCCAGGTTCTTCTCGAGGGGAAGGAAGGCAGCTGGGTATCTTGGGAACGGCTGGACCAGACGGCTTTCCTAAGCTCAACAGCTTCTTCAACACAGGTTTGCTAAAAGAACAAAAAATACGCATTAGAATAGCTGGTAAGAATATATATATATAGCATACAAGATGCATGTGGCAGAGAAGTAGTAGATAATTTTTAAACGTCACCATAGAAACTGTATGTTTTTCCTTTTCCTGTCCGATAGATGCATCGAGTAAAACGTTTCATAAAAAGTCTGATAGAATCTAATCTGATGCAGTAATTAGGATTAGCGGTTTTCCTCAAAGCTCGAGTTCATGATTGACGTTTCCTGTTCGCGGTCTGCAGCGAGCTTGTCTGATGAACGCGGCGCACACAGTGAGCGCCGCGTTCATCAGACAAGCTCGTCAGGTTGGCCAGTATCAGGACAAACAAAGTGGACAATGAAACTGCATCAGAGAAGCCCGGTTGTTAAAAAAAAGGTTCCCGGAGTTTCCGAAGGTCCAAAAGATCTGAAGTGTACGCGTGTTTCAAGTTTGGATTCTTTGTATGGTTTCGTTGTCAGTCTGCATAGTTGTTCCTTTGAGTTTACTCTCATTTCTTTAATGTCTGAAGACATATTTGGACCCCTGCCTGACTGAGATTCTGGCTGCGTGTTTAAGTGCAGCTTTTTATTCAGGTTTATTTCTTTTTATTTAAAAATATTGACCTTCAAACCTTCTAGTAATATTTGATTCACATCACAACATGATGAATGTTACAATGTTGGATTTTGTTTTCATCATGTTCCAGGTAGCAGATTTGACATGCTTTGCCTTTCAAGTATTATTGATTTATTTATGTATTTATTAATATATATATATATATATATATATATATATATATATATATATATATATATATATATATATAT
>JAVLVB010001296.1:526390-538906 GCA_032876305.1 Orestias chungarensis
ATATATATATATATATATATATATATATATATATATATATATATATATATATATATATATATCAATGTTTACCATAAAATGTAAATAAACAATAGAAAACCTGTACCAACACAGAATTGGACGCTCAGAACAGTGAATTTAAAAATTATTTATTAGAATTAGTGGCTGTCAATTGGGTAATTGGCCTCTAAAAACTACTTTTAAAGTAGACGTTACACAGAATTAAGAGCGCAGCAGCAACTAACCCGATTCCCTCAAACTCGTTATGACATCCATTAATAGTAACCAGTTATCTGAATTTGTGAGAGTGAATTAAGAAAGAAATGAATGAAAAATAATAAGGGGGAAGAAAATTATTTAGAGGAATGTCTTGGGAAAACAATATGCTACAGATAAAAAAAATAAAAAACAAAGGAAATAGAAGTCCCACAAATGAGACATAATATGGAAAATATCTTGTGAGTAATTTAAATAAAAGAAAAACTACTTTGTTTTCCAATGAGCTTGAGTTGAGAGGCTGGTCTGACCAGCTGAATGACGCATTTACCAGCTGTATTATTATTGTTTAAACTCAAATGATTTCTATTTTAAATTAATTATACAATATAGTGTGTTTGTGTCTACGAGTCCTCCTAACGACTTGGGGATAATTGGAGCGGGTTGGTGCGGCGTCTGCAAGTGACGTGACCGCTAAGTTATGAAGAGACCCGAGCCAAAACGGCAACATTTTTAAATCACTGTTCCATCTACATTCCTGTCATAGTTCAGAAACTACACGGCTCTTCCTCAGTAAAAGCACAAGAAGCCCTGTTATCCCGGAGGAGCTCAGAGCCAAGCCGGTGTTTCTCGGCGCAGAGAGGAGACGCCATGGACAATTGAGGCATTGGGTTAGGATGACTCTGGAACCCAAACACAATCAAGAGTCTGCAAATTCCTGTTTATTGAGGCCGAGCTACAACTACTTCCATACTTTAGACCACTTAAGACCTAAAAAATGTAAATAAAACCAAAAGATTGTATTAAACTTAATGATCTTAAGTAAAATAATATATTTGGCGAATGTTCATTTCAGTTTTCAGTTTTTCAGGTTTATTGGAGTGAAGACATTTATAACTGTGAAACATTAAAGTGCCACCAACTCCTTTTAAAGCCGTGGCGTTAAAGATTAACCGGGACATCTGTTGCATATAAGTCATTTGTTTACACACACGGATGTCAGCGGTAGGCGCAGGGAGCGCATCCCTCATTTGCAGGCCTGCGCAGTTGTGGGGGAGGCACTGAGGACCTGGAGACCAGATCCGATCTGCAGCAATAGGAGGAGGAAACCGACGGAAACAGGCCGGCCGAAAGGTTACTATAAATCAAAAAGAAAGGTGGCAGCTGCTTACTAGATAAGCGCCGATCCCCGTCAGAGGTGGAAGCAAGCTAACGGTGATGTCTTTGTGCAGGTGGGTTGGATCAGGCCCAAAGTTGCTAAATACACTGACTTGCTGGATGGGTGGCAGAGCGACAAAGTCCACACGAGTCTCCGAATCTCTGGCTGCTTCCATCTAGAGGCCTGTTCAGTCAGGCCAGTTTCGTTTCAACAAAATCCACGCAGACACACCTGGCGTTGGAGTCAGAGCGAAGCCACGGCATATAGCTTATGTAGTAGATAACCAACAAAGATTAAAATATTAATAGTAATAAAACCTAATTCCTTCCCAGAGACTTTCAAACAAAAGAATCATGAAAAGATTTAACCCATAGACAAGTCTGAACTCGGCCAGCTATTTTGTGATGTTAAGGAAAACACGGGAGAGTTATCTGCCACTCGGGATTGTTACCACATCATAGATTAGTTGTCACCGAGTCAGCTGTGAGAACAACCTTTGGTCTATGAATCAGCTTAAAGCTTGTTGAGCTGAAAAGAATCTCCTTAAATGGAAAAATGGAAAAAAACAGATTCAACTTAGAAACAAAAGATACTTTGGTTCCTGCGTTCTAAAAATGAACCAAATAAACCATCTACAAGATGGGAGCATTTTAATGTTGAATTATTTCCCCAACAAATGAAAATACTAAACTTAAAACTATGTGTGTGAAATTTGAACCAAGATATTATTGAATCACTTAACATCAGTCCTTCTACCTGTTACTAGGTGCCGTTTAACTAAAGCACACAAGGAAGGGAGCTTATAAAAGAACAGAGATCCACTGTAATATGTTTACTCTGAACACTTAAGTCCTTCGTGAATCACTGACATCATTCACTTAAACCCGGATCTTTTAGACTGCAGAAGGAAGTGGCTGTTTTTCGTTTTTGTGTTTCCCTTCCCAACCTCAACGTGAAAATGTCCAAACCCAGAGCCAACAAAGCAAACACAATAGAAGCGTTGCATCAATGCAGGCTTTGAAGTTAATCCTGCTTATACCCAGAACATGCATACCTTGGCATTTTATTTGTTGTTTTTGTTGGTAGTTGGTATCTTTAGTCTTTATGTTCAAGTTGTTCAAATCTTGGGACATAATTGAATGACTAGAACTCTAAAGTTATGAAGTTACTTAGATTTAAAATGTATAAAACCGGAAGTGAGGATATAATTAACAACATTAGAGTATTTGTTCAATTTCACACTTTGAAACCTTTTAAAATGGAAATTACTAGAAACGATCCGAAAACGTCCTTTTTTTAAAAGCATGAATAGATCTTTATGGTTTGAAAGAACAGATGAGGTTTGCTTTCAGTTAACTGTCAGCACTTTAGAGGAAAGATCTGTCAGTGAAACATAAACAGAGTGGTTGGCCTGGTTACGGTTCAATATGGTCGATAAAAAAAACAAAAAACAACAAAAAACAGCAGAAATCACGAGTGACACTTCTTTTTTTTTTATTCCTAAAATAACTGACCTCAATAGGAGCTCGAAGTGGCACATCAGTCACAGTTTCCATGTTCCAAACAGCTTCCATAAATTCATCAGATAAATCCAGTGACCCCCTGAGAGGAGGAAAACTGTTTACCGCCCGGCCTCATCTTTCAGCTCCAGCCTCTTCCTTCATTAATCGGTTTCAGGTCTAAGAGTGGCTCCTTGTTTCGACTCAGAAGTATCATTTCTCACAAGAGTGTTCATTTAACAAAAGTACAAAGATGCTCAAGATGTTGATAACACTCCTTTATGGTTTTTCTCTTTAAACCCATTTCATTTCCTTTAGTTTATTCTCCACTCAAATTAAATATATTTTTTTTATTTAGTTCGTTTTTTGGATTATGTGACTTCGGAGCATTTCACTTTTCATCATTGCCTTTGTCAACATTCATTGGCGCATCTAAATACAGATCATGTTTCTATTTACTGTACAAAGAATTATTTTTAAAATGACAGTTTCAAAAACCATAACATTTATACGTGAGCGTGTAGAGAAGGTCTTGGTGGTTTAAAAGTATTACAACAATCAAATTCTTCTCATGATTTCTGACCAGCCAGCGTTTTGTTCGTTTCCTAGTGTTGTAATGATTTAACCCCAAAGACAACATCTATACCTGACAGACCTGCAAACGTTTTACCTTTAGCGTCATGGCAACCTAAAAGTTGTAAAATCAATTACCAAACACAGCAATCAACCAAAATCTGGTCGAGTGACAATTAGGACTTTTTAGCTCACATCAGTAGGACTGATCGTGGCTTCAATTTCCAGAGAGAATGAGTTTATTTGGACGCCCAATGATACGTAACCAGCTATATTTTTGCAAAGTATCCGGTTTGCAGTTTTGTCATGTTGTCTTCCTCGTTTGTTTCCATAATCACAGACATGAGCGCGTCCCTGAAAAGCTCCCTTACTTGCTTTGTTTCGCTGTGAGAGCTATTGTTATATCTGGACTACACCTGTCTCCAAAGTGAAAGAAACCATCTGCGATTGTCATGTAAAGGGTGCCAAAGATAAATGTGACGGAAGACGCCAAATAGAAAAAGCAAATATAATTGTTTGCCTTGAGGGTGGGGTTATTACCTACGTCCTAAGAAGAAATGTCAGAAAATCGATAGGGATTGGAGGAGCAGATCAGATATTAGGTTAAAAATAATAAATCAGCCCATCATTCCTGTTTTAGTAGGTAATACATCCTAGTCTTTCCATCTCGAAGCACATCCTCAACCCTGCTACAGAAAAGCAACCATGTCAATAATCGAATACTAAACAAGAGGTATTTTCAGTGGATTTCTTAGCGCCCAACTTGACAGGTCAATACTGAATTTATTTATTTATTTTTTACCAGCTGGGTGGCAGAACGATTGTTCTAGTTCTGCATTTTATAGAACTAGAACCATCAAAACTCCTGCTCTGGTATACACTCATTCAGAGAGAACCAAACCTTCTCGGGTTGGGTCAGGCTGGAATTTTCTTTTCATAGATTATGATGATGTTGTGTGATTTAATGTGTTAAAGGTTCATGTTCCCCCAGGTTTTATCTTCATTCTCTCAGCTACAGTGCGTTCGAATGCTGGTCTGCACACTGCAAAGAAAATTAATCTAAACTACAATTGGTTACAGGAAAAAGGTTAAAAAAATAAAAAAAGCAGAACCATGGAAAGTATTTAATATAAAATATATTGACAATTTTGCAAATACCATTTTAAACATCTATAATACTTTTTTGCAGCTGCAAAAATGTAGATTTTCTTAGTGTAAATCGAAGCAACTTTTCACTTAGACATTTTATGCTTAAAACAAAAAATCAATCTCAGAGAGGTCCGTGCTGCTTTGTAACTCATCAAGTCAACTTGATACTCAGTAGCTGCTGCTGAACAGTTTCAGAGGCGTCCCGATCCTGAACCCCGAGAAAATCTATCAGATAAACCCAGCTTATTATTGTGGTTATCTTTATCTGACACATTAACGCATAAATTATAGGCCCTTAAACTGTCAATCTCTGCGCACATGTGATATTTCCTCTACAGGAACCTGTTTTGAAAACAAATAGGCCACTTGCACACTCCGTACCTCATGTGCTGCGCTCCTGTCCTTTTCTTTCCACCCGGCTTTTGACAAAGCTGTATACACTTTCAGTTTTTATTTCATACTGCAATACAGACAAAGGATAAAGCACACAGTCTCACCTATATCCACTTGCTGCTGGTAAACAAATACAGAATATGAGGTCAATATTGACATAACTGGTCCAACCAGGCCTATGTGAAATACAGCATGGTTACAGATTAACTTAATATTTTCCTGCGACTTATACGGCAGCTTGATCATATTTATAGCAGGAGCAAATTGAGCCAAAAGCACGGCTGAAGAAGTCGCCCAGAAGGTTCTGAGGTATTAGGATGTAAAAAGGCTCTGTGATCAGCTTGTTATACGACATGGTTCGAATAAACTGAAGGATCTTAAAGCTCCTTGGTCTTATGTCCCTACTAGCAAATACTAAAGTATATGCTCATGTGTTCTGTTGTCCTGTTCTCGAAAAGATGTTAAAGTTAGAGTTCGCCATTCGCAACCTTCAGGATTTAGCCCAGGTAAGCTATACACTCTTAAAGTAAATAATCCAAAAAAAACTTGATTGTTTATTAAGTACTAATAGAGAGGTATTCATGTTTTTTTCAACTACTGTCATTAAATACAAAAATTCAAAATGAAAATAACTAAGATATCGATGTGAAAATTCTTCTGTAAATTATGTCGTGCCAACCATCTTTGGGTAGGGTGGACAAATGTTACTAGGGTCATGGAAAAAACATGAATTACCCGATAAGAAATTGTCGTCGTGAGATAACGATAAACTGTAATTGGTGTTTGTTAACCTGAAAGACTACCAAGGCGCGATTCTTATACCATTAGCTTAGATAGAAGCATATATTCGTTCCTACCTCTGTGTTGCAGGTCTGTGAAGGAATTAGTCTAAAAATGGGGAGACGTGAACCTCATCGCCATCTTATCTGAATGTTTCAACACTTATGTTCTTATCTTTCGTCACATTGCAGTGAGATCAACTCGCCATACGATGAGGTTTAACCTACAACCAGGAAGTAAAACACAAGCTACACCACATTATGCTGTGAATTAATTGAAAAAAAAAAATTCTTTTTCATTTCAACATACAATAAGCACCACAAAAATAAGGTTGAAGAGCAACCGAACCATCTGCTGATGGGAAACTTTTAAAGCATGTCAGAACCTTAAAATCCTTCCCACACCCAACAAGGTTCAGCTGCTTCAACGCATCCGGAAACTGTAACTCGGATGACAGACGAGGGACCTATCAGCGGTAAGTAATTAGGCAACGGAGCAATATTTAGAACCCAGCCTATGATGCGAACAATATAAAACAGGCAGGTTAGTCCTCAGTTCCGACTGGATCCATCAGAAGGCTGATTAAAAGGTTACAACAGCCACAAAACTTGCTTAAATAGACTTTAGATTAAAACATGCAATCTCTTAACAGAGTATTGAAAGTTATATGTAAATGAAAGAATAAATTCCTTGTGCTTGCAGAACCCAGTTTTTAGGTCATTACGGTAGTTTCATTACCCAGACTGTCATGAAGACCGAAAACACCCTACTCAAAATCTTAAAACTGTAACAGCCCTCCTTTCAGAATGAGGAAACATTAAGAGCCAAGTCATTTTTAAGTGTTGTAATACCATAAAACGTAGTGACTTACTTGCATGTCTTTTGAAATCTTAATCATTTATTTTTTTTAAATTATGATTATTATTACAAATTTAGCTATATCCAAATGACTCACACAACAAATTAACAGCCAAATACCCAGGAGACCATTAGTCTGCACATATCCTCTTGCGAAGACATGATCGTTTAAAAAAAAACAAAAAAAAAACACGTGTCTCTATGAGCTTTAAGTTCATTAATCGATAAAAACAAGGACAGCAACAGGTGAAATTAAACGGCCAGAGGATTCAGACAGAGCGCTGGCAAAACTAATAAGCGTCAACCTGCGACAAGACCTTACAAAAAATAAATACATATATAAGATGTCCCCCCCAGCGACAGAGGATGGATGCAGGGCGTGGTGTACTCAGCCTGCCGGCTTGATTTCCTGTACTCCCACATGTCGAGAACAAAGAATACAAAACAGACAGTTTCACTTTTCTAAAGTAACCCATTCCAGTCTAGCCCATGGCTGCAGATTCACTGTGTTTTATATTCGTTTTAATTTTATTTATTCTATAAAAGGCCTCAACAAACAGAGGTTGTGAACAAATACTTTGATTAATAATTTGATTTTTAGGGGGCATAATTGAGTTTCTACCTCAATTGAAGAGCCAGTAGCAGTGTGCTGGTTCATAAACGCTGATTTAATGTGTGAACAGTCTGTGTTGGAGAGTCGATACCAGAGACTTCCTCAGATGCAGGCCTGTATAATCCGATTTTTCTTTTGTTGTTGTTGATATCGGACCAATATTTATATTATATAGGGACAAGTTATTAAAACCCGGGTCGATGCGGTTGCAGTCATGTTTTAATAATAAATATACCAAAAAAATATATATCACAAACTGAAAAAAGTTTCCCCTGTTAAATGAACATATTTTTGGCTTTAGACAAAACTTTAACCCTCAACCGATTCTCAAACTCTTCCTTCAAGATGGCACAGTGTTCATTTTTGTAGGTTTTGGCAGAAAAAAAGGCAAAAGTTTAATCTTGAATTAATCAAAATTCAGCGTTGAAGCGAAAACACTCAACTCTGGCTTAAACGGGTTAGAAAAAGCAGAACTCCATCATTTCATCTTTACTTTCTACTTATAGCGACAATCCCATGTCTCAGGAAACGGTATAATCCAATACAAAGACACCCTCACGTTCATTTATCAAGTCAGGGCTGCTCGTTTGGTTTTCTGCTTATTCGTAATAGACGGTCAATAAAAGGCAGACAGTTTGGCTCTCCGGCTCATTATTTTTAATTTAATCCCATAAAATGTCATCAAATCATTCAACAACTAGATGTAAGAGCCTTGAAGCCTCATTCGCCTCGGCTGCAAACACAAGTCGAAGGTAATAGAAATAAAACTGGGACAGCATGTGACTAGCAGTAAAGCTACATGTGTTTCTAATTATGGCGAGAGGCAGCAAGGAAGCCTATATGTCGGAGCAGAGCTTAAATCGTCTCCGATCAGAGATCAATCATTAAAAGATCGCTGCAACTAGGGTTGCAGAAGCAACCTGGGATGCCGCTGGAGTTCTGCAGATCAATCATATTCACTAATGAAAAAAAGCTAAACATTTTTACCTCAGACAAATAAGCGTGTGGATCCAGATGACTAAATTAGCTGAAAAATATCCATTCGTTTTGAACTTTAACTTGATTAGAGGAAAAGAATAAAGCACTTCACTTTCTGTAAACAACTAAAAAATAAACACAGAGCTGCAGGATGTGGTCTGGATTAGAGATGCCATGATTTCAGAATAAATTCTGGGATTGAAAACAAAAAGGCGACAACTATTCATACTGCTGCTAATATAAAAAAGGACTTACAGATTAATTCAGTTATGTTATCCATAAAAAGATACATATCTGACCCATACATTCAAAAACTTAACTGCTCTAAAGCATGTATTAGGAAGAATATCATCTTCTATTTGACAACACAAAGCACAAATTATGATAAACTTACATTAGCTTTGTATTTAGTAGGCCTTTGTTTCTTTTACACTAAGCAAAAACTGCAAGAACCTTCTTTCATCCAGCTGACTGGCAGTTTTCAGCAACAGGTGTAAGAAGCGAGTGAGAGAGGAGAGAAATAAAACACAAAAAGCAGAATTGTACGAATCTACTTAAGGCCCATAATGTTGTTTTCACAAACTCGCGTTAGGAAGAGTTGAAGCTCTATAATAACTGATACTGTAAGAAAGTATTAGCAAACTAAACTAATTTCAAACTTGCGTCTGTAACGAACACAGACTCTCATAAACAAACATGGGAGGCATGTGGGAGGATCAGTGTCTTGCCCCAAGTACGCCTCAAACACGTAGCCCGGGGAAGCGGACAAATATATAAACCGTGCAGGGCCGAGGCCACGAAGCAGCAGGGACTCAAAGCAAAGACAGCACATCTCCTCCAGAGTTCATATCCAATGTAGAGCAAGTGGAGATCAAAGACCACACTACAAAAGATGCATTACTGAGTAAAAAACCTCAGTAAAAACACCAAAACCCGGCTGTTTTTTTGTTTACTTTTTTCTGAAACAGCTGTCGTCAACTGACACAGTTTTCCCGGAACCGAGTCCCACAGTACACAGACCAATCATTCTTTCTGCTCATGCCACGCTTTTCTTTTCCAGCGCCGGCCTTTCGCTTTCCTCGCTCGCTGGGGGAGTCTGACATGATTTGGGCTGGCAACGTCACCTTCCATGAAACGGGGCTGGATACAGGGACAACAATAACCCCACCCCCGTTTTAGCATTTTACCCTCTTGACACCGACTGCCTGGCACACGCTCACACACCAAGTTTGTGCGCATTAAGATTTGCCTTCTCACCACTCCCCCCCCCCTGTTGCACAGACGTCTCTCTGTTGGTTTACACAACCGTCTCCTTCATCAGCTCCCATTCTGTGGGTCTGTACGTTTTTTTTTTTTGTGGCCTCTTGGATGGAACCACTGACATTGCGTTGTTCTACCAGAGACATAATAAATATCTTGTTTTAATCTGTAATCACTTCTCTCCTCTTCCGTTCTCTAAAGAGAAAAGCATGTCTTAAGAGCTGTGGGCAGACCACTGCTTTATCAGATTCACTGATATTAGATCTGAACATGTATCCAACTTAAAATATACTACTAACATTATTGGTTAATGGGATCTTTCAGATTATAGAAGAGTTATAGACAGTAGATTTTTCCCCATTGTATCTTGTTTTAGTTTAAAACCACTGAATGTTGAAGCCAACAGTTTATTCAGAGCAGCTAATATCAAACCAAAAATCTAGAAATAATTAAATCTAAGAATCAAAGTTGTTTATGTAAATAATCTTTTATGAAGCTTTTCAGGTTTCCTGCCTGATTCTATATATTACCTTAATTTCCTGTACAGACCATCACTGTTTTTTTCTTGAAACTTGAAAATAGTTTAGAGGACCACAGCATATCATCCGCATCAACCTGACTTTTTCTTTTTTTTTGGTCTCATCCCTTCTACCGACTAGCTTTTAGCTTTAGCATCTGGGTTGAACAATCCCAGATTTATCCTGAGAGTAGAGGTCAACAGAGTTTATCGATGTCTGCTAAGACATTAACAACCTCCCACCAAGATCAAGATCACCTTCACTTATTCATTAACGTACAGAGTAAGTCAATAACCTTCACCTGACTCCTGTTCAACTTAAAATACTGTGTTAAAGCTCCTGTTCTGCTGTTTGAAAATTTTTTACCTAGAATCGCCATTACAGAATATTCAGTATGAACAAACAAACCAAGCAGAGTTCAATTTCTGATCCATCTTGACTGCAGATGCAGCGAAGAGAACATAGGAGGAAAACTTGTGCTGATCAGAATCAGATTAAAGTAAGATTAAACGCAATATTAGGAGAAAAACGTGGATGCGTGGTTGGTTTTCCCTGAGATGTTTCAGACGTATTCTGTCCTGGAGGACGACGGCGTCTTACAGATGTAAAACGAGCGAAATGGAGAGCGGAGCTCGGAATGCATTCAAATTAAAAGACTACTTTGAATACTCCGGCGTTACACTTACTCAAGCAAATCACTTTAGCAAACAGCACTGTTGCAGGACTTCTATCCGCTTCATTTCCATTTTTTTTTTTTTTTTAATTTTTTTTACACATGGGACCATATTTCATTATGGTAAAAAACAAGGGGGAAAAAAGTAATGTCTTATTGCTTCTTTAATCAAAGGCAACATAAAGGACTAGAATAAGATGCCATTACTAAATCTGTAGGTGGTGTTTTTGTGTCTGTTCTTGGGTTTGCAATCACAGGACGACACACTTGGTTCACTCAAACGCAGCTTCGAACTTACTATAACAGCTATGACGTTTGTGGAGTCTTAATTATTTACACACATAAAAAAATAACACAGCCAAAACTGAATATGTTCTCTTGAGTCACATCTTGACAAAGCAACATAAACGTTTGGTCTCATTCCATTGATTTAATTGAAGGTTAATTGAATTTATTACGTCAAACTGTTAATTCAGTTCTCAATTAAAAATATAGCAGAAAACAGATATATAAATAAACTCATTTTAAACATGCGCACAAGGTTTTTTTTGGTTTGTTTTTTTAAGTAGGGCAAAAACTAGCATCCATGGTAAAAGTACTAAAAATAATGACTTAGGCTGCATGCTGGGTTTTGACCTACAAAACATTAATAATTTTTGAATCCGTTTCAATTAAGATGCATTTTATGATATATTTTTCTACATAGGTTTTTCTCTTACCTAACGACAAAATGTTCTCTATGTCTGTGTCTGACTGTAAAGAAAAAATAAACATGCAATATAGAGAAGGAACTTGTTGCTGAACAAAAATCTTTAGGAGTGAATTAAATTACTTTTACTTTGACAAAGTCCCAACAAAAGAACATATGTTTATGTTTGTGGTACATATCTTCCCTCGGATCAAAACTTTAAGAGTCAAGAATGACTTTGAAAATGCTGCAACCTTTTTTTTTACTTCAGATTTTATTGTTAAGAAAGGTAAAGATTTTAATACCATAAATATTGCTAATAAGAATCCATTTGTGAGCTGCGGTAATCTACTGCAGATCAAAACAGGAACAATTTCATTTCAATCCCTGTAATTGGGAATGAGTGATTTAGAGGAAATTAGCATCGGAACCGGCAAATATCAGTAATTAATTTATGATATTGGTATCAGTCCCATAAATTCAACTAGGCTGATATTAACAAGCATGTTTATCTCTAACATGTTGCCATTTGTGTTTCTGGGCGGGGGAGAAGACCGGGGTGGCCATGTCGTATATGTTCGGTCATGTGCACAAAAACTCTGATACCTCACTGAACATGGTGATGTTTAAGCGAAGCAGAGAGGAGCAATATCAAGGGTGTGGTCTTTTTTTAATGATCATGTTAAAAGAGCAGATAAATACATCCATCATTAAACTTTGGTTTACCCACCATCACAGCAATGTCAATATCGGCCCATATTCTCAGATCGGTGCATAACTGATTTTTAATCTGTACATCTGTAATATTAGACGCAAACATTTTAATGTAAAACTGAAGATAATCCTTTATAATCTTCAAATTTAAGACCTCTATAAAAGAACCTGGAAACAAAACTAGGTATTCAAAAGACAAACACAAAAATATCGGCTTCAGCCGATCAGAAAACACGATCTCCTACTAAATAAATACATAAAGACTTAACAGGAAAGAAAATAACGATGCATTCAACAAGTTAACATTATTTTAAAATCCCCATATTGTAACCCAAATAGAGTGACTCTACAAGCATTTATTCTCAGAAATCCAGCCTCTCCCACAGATCTCCCACACCTGTATGATTCAGAAGCCCACGATTAGCAGAAGAAGAAGATAAGCATG
>JAVLVB010001296.1:539006-599564 GCA_032876305.1 Orestias chungarensis
GGGGGGGGGGGGTTACTGAACCATTAACTTCGAAGCTACATTAAAAAGAAAATCCTATCGCAACGTGAATGCGTCAGTTTAGCTCGGGTCGTGGCCTCTCTCTCTCTCTGTGTGGCATCTCCTTGTATCTGGATTGTTAATTTTAACCAGGGATGTATTATTCTGGTGGTTTTTTTCATGGCAGCTGTTTTACCACCCCCCCAAAAAAAGGCCGGTTAGCTGAGGCGCCTCCTGCCTGTAAACTCGCTGCTCAGGTGAGGCTACAACAGAAACAGGTTTCGCATTTGTCCTCCACTAGTTTGTCTCATACAGCAGTTAAAGCAAACACTAGCAGCTAACACGACTCATTTTCTCAGCCCGGACTAAAAGCTTTGTCCTCTCTCTCTTTCTTTCAACTGAAGATGCTAACAGGTTTATTTTCTTTATTGGTTAAGTTATCTTACCTTTTCGGGGTTCGAAATGCCTTCCTCCCCACATGCGCGCACACACAAGCTGTGCAGGCTGCTCACCGTCCTGTGATAAGAAGCCTTCTCTCTAGAGCTGAGTCTATTTTCATCCGGAAGGCGGTTTGAAGAAGAGGCGTCCTCCGTGGTGCGTTCATGTCCCTACAAGATGTTGGAATCCCCACATTCCTGTACGAGCGATTGGGGAGGAGGCGGGAGGAGTGTCATGTCACGCAATCCAGAAAAGTAGTTTACCTAAAATCTTACCGACAAGTCAATAGAAATTAAACACCTCAATACATACATATATATATATATATATATATTATATTTATTTATTCGAACAGTAATGTTAATTTTAACGTATTTTGTTTTACGTGGAGGATTTAAAACGCCTCATCTAGAGCCTCCTAGTGGCGCAGGTTTGAAACGTTTTATATGCAAAACTTGTTTTTATTTTGTCACACTTTAAATAAATCTAAAGGTGTTGCTTTTCTAGGCTACGTCGGATGTTATAAAAATAGGATGTAATCGCTACTTGTTTAAATAATAAGATATAACATTTTGTAACCTCTTTAGATTTTTATTCTCTTACATTAATTGGTTTACTATGTAATGTAGGTATATAAGGGACACAAAGTTTTATTTTTGTTTTCTTTCTTCCTCACAATAAATGTACGCATACACCTTAAAAATATATTTAAACCTTCAAATGTAATCTACCCGTATGATTTTTTGTGACTGAGGACTGATCATTGCTTTACTTTTCGATCAGCGTTTGACACAAAGCCAAAAAAACAATTTACACTTAGACTGGGAACTTGTTGAACTGATTTGTTTATCATGTATATATGGTTGGTATGATATGATATCATTGTCTTGTAAATTGCCTTGAGACGGCATGTGTTGTAAACTGGCGCTATAGAAACAAACTGAGTCTTGAACCTTGAATCTGGATTTGACCACTTCCTTGCTCAGCAGCGGATGAGGTTTTCAGGAAATGAAAGAGAATGATTGTTTCTCTGCTGACTCTCTGGACTAGCAGCTTTATCTGATTATCTGTCCCAAGATCATTGCAGTAGCAAATGTTACTAGAAATTAGGGGTGTTGTTAAGTATTATTATAACGCATCACTTTAACTTTAAGTTATGACTAAGCTAAATTATAATAGATTAACCTTCTTTTTTTTATGTGCTTACAGTGGGGGTTTTTTCCTCATCATAACTTTGTTCCGGTTGTAACTGCAAAGTATTTTTGCAAAGAAATGTAGAAGAGCCAATCAAATATCAATATTTACATGGTTTTTTTAATCATTGGACTGGTTGAGACTTAGCAGTGAACTTTTCTTGTATATTTTCAAACTGACCAATAATAAATCCCATATAAAATATCCTACATGTAATCATTGCACTTTGTTGGAAAAAGAACAAGACTGTTATACACTCAACATAAACCATTGTAAATCAGAAGGCTGCTCCGTGCTTTAATATGCTTAACAGACAAAAAAAAATGGAGTCACACTCTGTTCTTAATGCCAATTTTCACTTCCATTTAGTGTGAATGCTAAACCTGTTCTTTCTCGCTGGCACAATGATTTCAGAACTTACATTTCAACATCCTGTTTTCAGCATATTGCTTTTCCTTTGTGTGCATGACTTGACTTGACTCGTTTTTTGCATGTTTTGTTTGGTACTAAATGGCATAATGTAATCCAAACTAGACTGAACTCAAGGCAATTTTGATTAGGCTCGATGTTGTCCATTTCAGGAAGCAACCCTGGTATGAATAATTTGTCCTTTGCAGCTGTGGAGCTGGTCCAAAGTAGGTGCAGCAACAAGTTGCATTGCCAGGCCTTCTACTGCTGTGTGTGAAGGCACTGGTCACAAGATCTATGTCTTGATGACTGAATAAGGAGCTTTCAATCAGCTTTTCATCTGAGGCTCATCAAAAATGAGAGCAACTCAACAAGCAGGGGCAAGGTGACAAGGAAAGGACCTTTAAACCCTTAATTCATTCAAGCAGCAAATGTTCTATGGATTTACATTGTTCTTTCTGCCATTAGTTTCTCCCCTTCTGCTGCTGCCCAGAAACACACTCCAAAAGTATTTCTTAAGAAGCCATCTGCAACAGCTCTTTCTTTCATTCTAATGTTTGTTTGTTTGCTTGTTTGTGTAACATACTTGGCAAATAAAGTGATTCTGATTTAAGAAGATCACTTGAGTGAGATTGTACTTCATATAAAGCTGCACGCTTTGTCATATAAAACTTCAGGCAAGTGTGCTGCATTGAAAGAAGATGGATTAGTAGCCTAACTCACCACATTCTAGCTGATACATTTAACAAGTTCCCCAGCCATATGCTGAGCTTTAACCTTAGATTTGTCAGATAGTGCCTGGATGAACTCAAAAATCTGATGTCAGAATGACATACGTTTTCACTGACACTATGCACACCCATTGTACCAACTGTAATCCAATACAGCTTCTTCTGAAAGTCCATTATGTTATGACTGCATGTCTCAAAACCTCCAAATACACATTTTCACTTCTATAAAGAAAGTTTCTTAGAAGTAAGTAATAATATCTGATTTATTTGGGTACATCAAGTGTCCTTGTTCCTCCTCCCTTGTGATTGTTGTTGCTTGCTTGCCTTAATGAGTTCAGCTTATTTGTTCGGTTTCACATATGGTCTTCTCCACTGTAGCTGTCTCATCTTGTTCTGAGTTCGTAGCATCTTTGCTGTGAATGCACATGCTTTTTGATTTTTAAAGCAGTTATTGTTTTGGGATTTTTATTAACTTTTTTGTATTTATGGCTTTATTGTGTATATTCATTTTATTTTCTTGCTGCTGTTCTGTTAGTTGGGATGTAAGCAGTGAAAGTGCTATCATAGTCAATAACTGCTGTTATTATGTATAGGAATTTTAGATCAGATAAATTATACGTTACTAAAACAAGAAATTTACAAGTACATGTTTTTAGATCAGGTTAATATTGTCTGTCCTGTGTGTAAAATATCAGTCTAAAGCAGAATCGCCAACATAAGAGCACAGGTTTTATTTATAAAAATTACGTCATTTTTGATTATAAATTATAAATGACCAATTAATGGACAGTAATAGACTTATAGTATGACTAAAATATAAGGTAGAGGTAAATTGACTTTCTCTTTTATGCGTGCGAAAAACTCTTCTGCTACATCAGTGTTTTGTAGGAATTGCATCAAAGGGCCATTCACCGACTTCTCCCCACACGCATCCATAATTAACCCGGCTTGCCAGCTTTCTTGTCCTGTAGGATGTACTACTGGTGTAATACTGCTTACTCTTTTCAAACGTTTCTCACGCTTTATTTTTCTCTCTAAAGATGCCATCTTTGTTTTGAAATGCAGCAGTCTCTCCTGCTGAAGCCAGCCTCCTTATAAGGTCTTCTGTATTTGTTATGTGGTTTTTGAATCACAACATATTTGTATGTGTGACACAGACCCGTCTCCTTCCTGAATGATGTGATGGATGGACATTCCCATTGGGTTTATATTGAAAACACATTATCTTTAACCATCAGAGAATTGTAGAGAAGCATAATAAGACTTTGCCACGATTTCTCAAGACTTGTATTTACAATGTAATTCAAGGAAGCATGTAAGTTGGAGTTGTCCTGAAACACATCCACACATTTAGTTAACTCCAATGCTGTGATCTGCCCCATTACAATGTACAACATCATCATCCGTGCTTTCAAACTGTTGAAAAGCTGAGTAACTACTGTATGTAAACGTATACATTTAAAGAGTATGTTTAAATTCTATAATACCAGGTTGTATCAAATTATTGTTCTATTTAAATAGACATCACTGTAACCTGAAACAGCTTAATCTGATCTATTGTCAAATAGCAAAAAATAGATTGTATTTTTACAGGGTATTTAACAGAGTTTCAGATTTATGTATAAATCAGGTTCATAAACAAAGCCAGATTTTCTCTAATTATTCTGCAAACAAGCAACAACAAGAAAAATGATATCAGTTTTATGTATGTGTTAAATGATGGGTGCCCAACCTTTTTCCACCGGCAGCCAACACTTTCTGTACGTGAGGGTCAAGCCAGATTTACCATTACCAGTAGGGCTGACATTGGGCAGCTGGGCAGAGCACAGGACTGGAAAATGCTGGCAGAACTGGACAATAAGCTGTGCTTTCCACCGGAAATTGCATCCACCAACCTGCGTCCAGACCTTGGTCTGTGGTCTTCCTCACTCAAGCTGGTGTACATCATTGAGCCGACGGTACCCTGGGAGGATGCCGTAGAGGAAGCTTTTGAGCGGAAGAAGCTGAGATACACCAATCTCGCAGCAATCTCAACAACATGGATGAAACGTGAAGGTAAGTCCGGTGGAAGTAAGCTGCAAGGGATTCGTAGCCACCTCAACTTCTAGGCTACTCAGGGAGATGGGGGTGCGAGGGAAGGCGCACAGGCAGGCAATCAAGGACCTCTCCAAGGCTGCTGAAAAGGGGAGCCAGATGCTGTGGACCGGGAGGAAGGACCTGGCCTGGGGCTCTTAGTGTGTGATGGTTGATGGGAGTGAACCTGGGACGCTGGGATTCACTGCTGAACACTCTGGAGGTGTCGTAGGCCTATCAGCAAAACACCCAAGAAGGAAGGCGCCCACTTGAGAACCCAAAGGAGGTCATCACTCACTTCATGGCCACAGTGTCTTGTCGGTGCCTTAGGTATCTATTGGGATAACAACATCTTGTCCAACTTAACAGATCTGATTTAATAGTTATGTAGCCTTTTGTTTCAGGCTCTGCACAGCTGCTCCTCATTATAGAGTGTGGTGGTTGTCGGTGAAGAGAAAATAATTGTTTTTTTCAGAGCACAGAAGGTTTTACTGTTCAGAAACTTTAGCAAATGTTTGTGTATATCTGTTAAGTGTGCAAACAGGGAAAAGTCTTGTGGTAACTCTCCTGTGTTTTATGTGTCCTCTCCATGGTGTTTATGCAAATGATTCCCTGGAAGCTCCAGAGACATTTATTAAGAAATAAATCATAACAGGTCTTATTTTTATTTTTTTAAATGGTGTAATTTATATGAAAGAATTTAGATGATAAATATATAGAATAGGATATAGTTTTTTTTTTTTTTGCTTGTTTGTTTTTGTCAAGTGATCCACACTCGGTGGCGGTAATGCCTCCATAAGTTGTTTGCAAACCACCAACAAAAATAATAATAATAAGAAGAAGAATAAACCTGCTGCTACTTCCACCTTGCTCTCCCTTCATGTTGTCTCTCACTGGAAATCCAGCCGCAAGTGGTCGCCGGCAAACACAGTGTAGTGACAAATTCTTACGTTTGAGTTTAGAAATTACAATGCTGAATGATGTGTACTGGGTACGTGTTTGCTGTTGGTCCATAATTGAGAATGGAATCAGCAGCAGATTATCGATATGTAGTTAAAAGTCAGAACAATGCGGACATGAGACCATTAGAATCATACATGGAGACAAAGACAAAACAAAGATCCAAAAAGCATCTTGGATAAAGAGTATAAAAAAACACTCCTGATCCTAAATGCATGTTGTTGTTGTTTTATTTGATTTTGTTTCATTCATTGTAAAATGGGCTATGGTGGCTACTTGTATAGCAACATTATCAACCTGGAGAGCTCACCAAAGCAATTCCCACTACATAAAATCCCCCATTCACACCCTAATGTTGGTGAACACAGCAGCACTTGGTAGTCTGACAGAGGCAAGGGTGCCATGAGCCGGCACCACCGGACCCTCTGACCACCAACAGATGGCAACATGGGTAAAGTGTCTTGCACAAGGGTGAATTCTCACTATTATAGCCACTGTCGTCCTGAGAAAAAAGGTTGTCTACGTAGAGCAAAAAAATTGCCTAGCTTCTGTTAGGAAATAAAAGTAAACAAACAGGATTGGACTTTGCTCAATCCATCAAACAGATGTGTTTTGCTATTCAAGAGCAACTTTCAAGTCTCCTAACAGGTGCGTGATGAAGGATTTTCATTTCTACGGCTTTACAATACTGTGCTCTGTTCACCGCGAGGCACTTATGTATGATGAAAGCATGCCTCTTATTGCCAAGTATTTCAACACCAAAGGGAAGTGAACCCGAATCTCCGACAGGATGTACTTGCTGTGAACATATCTACTTTGCAGTCACTGTCTCTGCGGTGCAAGGAAATTAATCTGATGGCCATCATAAGACAAGGGACAAGATATCCAACAGCCAAACACATCAGGGAGATGCAGCGGCTGCACAAAGTCATCCTGAATGATTCCACAGGTGAGCAAAGCCGGCTGCTGGAGATCCTCATCCAGTGGAGGATGTGGTACACGGAAGACATGGACGGCAGGCTGGTGCAGAAAGGCGTGCAGGACCTGAAACATCTGGTCGTAAGGCTGTCTAAGCTGTTCCCGTCCATGATCTCCAAGGAGAAGTTTCGAGATGGATTCATCAGGTTCATCACCAGCTCCAAGAATAGATGCGTCAACAGCACGCTGTCCTTCAAAGCTGGGCTGACAGAGCTGTGGAGCATCAGAGGTACGATCAGGACGATGAACTGCAGAGTGGTTTCTTCTCTCTAGTTAGGTCAAGTTTATTTGTATGGCACATTTTGGTAACAAGACACATCAAAGTTGATAAAACTTAATACAATGAACAAAAAAGAAAAGTTGCATAATTGAGGCAAAATAAGATTGATTAAAAGTTGTAATCCAGACTATATGGAATCTATGATCCAGTTAATATTAATCAAATTCAACTCTAACCCATGAACTTTGATTGAAAGGATTTTTTTTCCAGATTAGTGTAGCATAAAAACTGGAGGTTCCTTCTCTTTGTTTGATAAGCTTTCTCAGTACAACCTTAGGTATTTTGTCCATGCAGATGTAGAGTTTGGTCTGTTTGTCTGTTTACTCATTTATAAGCTCTCTTACATTAACTAAAGGTTACTTACCAATCAGCTCTTGAATCATTATCACTGAATACCATAGCAGAGTTTATCTCAGTGACAGAGCCTCAAACTCTGTTACACACTATGGCATAATATCCAACCACAGAAGCACATTTGCACAGTTTGCAATTTTCCAACAAAGGAAAAATCCTTTGTCAAACCACGCTTAATGAAATTCAGCAGATCTCAATACTTATTTTATATTAGAAGAACTGTCTACAGATGTAAACAAAAGACTGCCCACTAATTGATGTGTATCACTGATATGTATCTAAATATATAACTCTAAAGGCCAAATTTTAAGACCATTGGTCAATAGCATAAAAGCACTAAGTGCATGTGTTAGATCCGTTTCCTGTACGAGGCTTTTAGGTTGTAGTTCAGGTGTAGTTTAACATCAGTGTTTCCACAATATTTGCGACTAACCTGTTTTACTTTCAGATCTGGCTGACGCTGAATTTTTCTTCTGCACCTATGAATTTTCTATCAAGGAAGTAAACTCCCCATGGTGTCTGCTGTTTGATGAAGACGATGCAAAGGTAAATTTTCCAATTGCATAGATCTAGTTTGGTTACAAATTTAGACCTAAAAAGTTTTTTTATAGCTGACAAAAGAAAAACTGCGTTTCTGTGAATCATGTGATGTATGTATGTATGTATGTATGTATGTATGTATGTATGTATGTATGTATGTATGTATGTATGTATGTATGTATGTATGTATGTATGTATGTATGTATGCATGCATGCATGCATGCATGCATGTATGTATGTATGTATGTTTGTATGTATGTATGTATGTATGTATGTATGTATGCATGCATGCATGCATGTATGTATGTATGTATGTATGTATGTATGTATGTATGTATGTATGTGTGTATGTATGGATGTATGGATGTATGGATGGATGGATGGAATTTAGCAGTAGGTTTATTTCTCTTGTTTGCTTTATCAAGCATTCCTATTCCCAGGAATGTTTTCCGCATCTTGTCATGTTACCATAAAAGCTACTGTATTCTATTCAGCTTTTCTGTTACACACAACACAAAATTGGTTGTAACTACTGTATAGCATGACAAAAAAGACTGAAGACTTCGGTCAAGACACACTCCCTTACCTTCCTGAGATAGGCCGAGCGCACCGCACCATCACCCCCAACCCCGCCCCGGGATCCCATTCTCGCCCTGTCATCCTGCGCTTCCACAGATTCCAAGTGAAAGACCTGATTATTTGCAATGCCCGCAAGAGGGGTGCACTTATCAGGTATGTTTTTATCAGGGGCATAGGATCCGCTTCTATGATGACTACAGTCCAGAGGTTGTGAAGCAGCGCGGCGAATACAGGAGTGCAATGACTGAACTGCACAAGCGGGGATACAAGACGGCGTTGCTATTCCCTGGATTTGAGCATCACACTCCCGAACGGAGATAAGAAGTGGCTCCCGTCGGCCGCGGATGCGGCTAAATTCATCCAGAATCTTGGTCAGGATTAAGAAAAAAGGAAGGGAAGAAAAATATAATCCGCGTAACATTCTTTGTTGCCTGGGAAAGCCAGCATTGGTTTCTGGTTTCTCTTCTTTTTCAATCGCCTTTTATTATTTCCCTATTTCAGTGCAGCCTGTTGGGCCTATTTGTTAGTGAATAATACTGTATTTACATTATTTAGGAAAAAGGAAGTATTAAAATATGCTGATAAGCTTATCAGAGTTGTGATGCCTGCCTTTTGCAACACATTATTTTAAATTTTTATTTAACTTTTTTTTTTATTATTATTATTATTATTATTATTATTATTATTGTGTTTTCTTTCCCTTTTTTGTATGTGTGTTTTGCAGGTCTCCCTTATCTGGAGGTATTGGTGCTACTTTTTAAATGTGTGCTACAGTTCATAGCTCACTGCCACTTTCATATATATCTCACCTAGGGTGTTATGCCATGTACTAACGACCCATCTACACCAGGGGATTCTTTAAGATTTGTCAGTTGGAATGTTAAAGGGTTGAACTCTCCTATAAAGCGTAAAAACGTATTTAATGACCTAAAACACTTTAACACGAAAATTGCTTTCGCACAGGAAACTCATTTAAAACTCTCCGACAAGCTCAGGCTTCGCTGTGGTTGGGTTGGCCAGGAGCATCATTCATCATTTAATAGCAAGGCATGTGGGGTTGCTATTTTAATACATAAATCTGTTCCCCTCTGTGTGACCGAAGTCATATCAGACCCTAACGGCCGTTATATTATTGTCCTGGGAAGAATTAGCAGTAGCAATTTGGTATTAGTAAACATATATCGTCTGAACTGGAATGATGAGGACTTCTTCAAAAAGAAATTCTTCTCACTTCCTGATCTAAATAATAGCCAGCTCATTCTTGGGGGTGACTTTAACTGCCGCCTTGACCCTCTACTTGACCGTTCCTCAAGCAAGTCATATTCAGTCTCTAAGTCTTCCAAAGTTCTACATACATTTATGCAGCAATACGGAGTCTCAGAAGTTTGGTGTTATTTCAACCCAAACACAAAAAATGTTTCCCTTTTCTCCCCAGTGCATTCTACTTTCTCTAGAATTGACTTCTTTCTTCTTGATAACAAGTTACTCCACATGTATTGGCTGCAACAATTTGGGAGACATGTAGGGCGTATTTACACGGGGAGATAATAGCTTAACTACCATTAGAAAAACAACCACACAAAAAAGTCTCACCCTATCTAGTGCTATATCTGACCTGCAAATAAAATGTGCAGAGTCCCCTGCTCCAGACCTAATAAAAAGTTTGTTGATAAAAAAGGCTGAATTTGACACTTTAGCCTCTGACGCAGCTGCGGCACTATTATTAAAAACCCGTTATAATTACTATGAGTTTGGCAAAATCCTTGCTCCTCAGATCCGGCAGAGAGCTTCAAACCAGCACATCGCTGAAATTAACACCTCCAACTATTCTATTAATCCACAAATTATTAACAATCAGTTTAGAGACTTCTATTCTGCTTTATACACCTCAGAGTGTTCACCCAATCAAGCTCATTTTGAAAGTTTCTTTGATAGTTTTACTATCCCAACAATTGATCCAGAAACAGCCTCTGATTTAGACAAGCCCTTCACGCTTGCAGTATTTATCCCAAAAAATTTTTTAGGACACTCAATGCTTCAGTTTTTCACTTCTTATGGAACAAAAAAACTCCTAGAATACAAAAGAGTATCCTGCAGAAAAGCAAGGAAATGGGAGGGCTTGCCACACCAAATTTCTTATGCTGTTATTGGTCAGTTAATATTCTTACGATCTTATTCTGGTGCAATGCGAGCTGTGAGACTCCCAAATGGTTACCTATAGAGTAGGCCTCATGTAGCTCTGTCTCCTTGTACTCTCATTTATGACTCCCTCCTGCAACATCTCCTATTACTTACACTAACAATATAATTGTTAAGAACTGCCTCAGAATATAGGCTCAGATTATGCAACACTTTGGGATCCAGAGAATACCTCTTTTCAGATTTTAAATTATAATACAAGAAGGTTTTTAAAGTGAGGAATGTAAAAAGTTCAAAGGGTCTTAATACTTTTGAAAAGTGGTTTATAAATTGATGGACTAGCAGTACTACATGTGATTCCTCTGCTTAAACAGGTTAAGGAGTAAGCGAGTGCCTTAAGGGAGTTCTGGAAAAGAGGATATGGTCATAAAATTAACAGCAAGTCGAGCTGCATCCTATTTCATGACTTGTTCGGTCGTCTGGAAAAGGCAGCCGGGGAGAACAAGTGAGTATGAACTTAATCGCCTGAAGTCTGGGACTATGCTCCTTTTGGATTGGTTTATGTCCTCTTATTATGAGATATGAACACAATTTCTCTGTGACATGTTTGTCCCTTGTGATTCATATTAGTCCAGCAGGTCAGGGAAAAGGTGACTGTCCAGTTCGGCCACGCAGACACCCTGCTGCCGTTACTCACCCTGCTCGGCTTTTTTAATGACAGCCCCCCTGACATTGACCAACTACGCCTCGCAGACTGGATGCTCTTTCCGCACAAGCTACATGATTCCTTACGCACCCAATTTCTTTCTGGTGATGTATGGCTGTGTAGAGGAAGGGATCAGACTGCGGCCGCTGCTAAATGAAATGCCAGTGACCTTCCCTGGTCTGACTGAACAGCCGGTCTTAATGCCACTATATGAAGACGTCCGGAAGCGCTACAGAGATCTGCTTAGTGGGTGTGACTTTGCAACTGAATGCCAACTGAACACAAATGCTGAAGTTTAGGACCTAAATACACATTTTTTATTATTTAAAATCTATCAAATTTTAACTGGTCTGAACCACACTGGGAAAAGTGGAGTAGCAAGTTAATATAAATGTACTTTTTTTTGTTATTTGTTCCTCTCATTGCATAGAAAAAACTCTGATACAGGAAGAAATTAGTTCATGTATGAACCATATTATTGTTCTTCATGATTCACTACATGTATGCAAACTGGAAATTAAATGCTGTTGGTCATTCTTACAGACCTTAAATTTTTATTGGAGAATTGTGAAGATTTATTCTGTTTACATAAATTAATACATGCTTTAAAGTAACATTCAAACTACAAAACCCATTATTTTCAGAATGGATTTTATCCATCTGGACATTTACCAAAGCACACCACCTATTGTTTGTTTTTTTTAAGTAAAAATGTTGAGATTCAGAAAAAATTTAAAACATTTGTTGATTCTTAAGTCATGATATTCCTAATGATCACCAAAGAAAACATATTGACCATATTGTTTAGGTGCTTTGTGAAGATTAGAATATTGATTTTTGAGCAAATGCTATTTCTTTTTATGTTATTTATTTTTACATTTTCCCAAACTAATCTCTATTAGAAGCAAAATTACTAGTTTTTCTAAAAATGAATCAAATAATGTTTCTAAAGTTATATGTGTTTTCAACAACGTTAATTTTTTACTTGTATTCCTGTTACTAATTATGTCCCATAACCTACAAACTAATAAAATGTAATAACCAACAGCAAAATACACATTTTGGACATTTTAAATGTAAAAAAGCAATTTATGCAATAACTTGCCAAACATGTAATGTTTATGAGCAAGTATTTACCAACAATTTACACAACATGTTACTTAATTAAAATTATTAAAAAATCTGTAAAACTGTAGCTAATGGATCCTTTAAGGGATTTAAACAGTTACTGCTAAGTGCATTTGATACTTTATTTACTTAGAATAAGCTAACGTTCAGGTAGAAACAGAGTTTGCAAGTGTTTGCTCAACCCATCCATGTATCCAAGGTCTGTGGCAGTGCAGGGTCATTGGCTAAATGTTGAGTAAACGTTGAAAAAGTTCCAAGGCCACCCAAGGGCAACATCGAAACACACAATAAACATACATGTACACACTCATACATTAGAGCCATTCAGAGACACAAATCAAAGCAACAGTCATGTCTTTGGACAGTGAGCATCACTAGGAAGAAGATGCGAACACCATACAGAACGAGCCCAGACCAACTAACCACTGTGCTGTGGTGCAGCCCTCATTGTTGACAAGTTAACTAATAATGCAGTACAGTTTGCAGTTATTGATAATCATATTACTGACTAAAATCTGTATTACATAATTGGCAAGACTTATTAGTGACATTTAAAACAATTGTACTGTTAGCAGGTTAACCCTAACCCTTGATACATTTCTTTTCACCAGTGTAAATCAATAATTTAGCATAAACAATAATATTATTTAGGACAAAAATAAATTTAAATTTAATACGACGCCCTAAATTAAAGCTCACTTGAGGGCTTATAACTCACATTTATAAACTCAGAAGAGTCTCCGCTTCGTTTTTTCCATAGCTGAGGTCCACCCAGCTGATCTTTGTGTGAGGTCTTCATTACAATGACACCAACATTGAGCGTGATAAGGGGGTTCAGGACCGTTTTGCTTATGACAGATTTTCATTGGATTTGTTCTGCTTCGATTCCCCTCTGCTACGCAGTCCACCCAAAGACTTTTTGCAACGATGGACGTACAGAGACCTGTTGAGGAAATCTTTGCCCTAAAGTTAAAGTGCTGGTGCCAACCCAACCCCATCCCCCAGGCTGGGAACCACTGGGTCAGAGTAAGGCTTTGCCTGTGTCTGCACAAGCTCTGCTTTCTGCTATAAGGTCCTCTCACTATGAAACATGTCTCTGTAATGAGGCAGGAGTCTGCATGCTTTCTGAATGTTGTTGCTAACGTCACTTTACAACTCACACACTGTACTCATTCTTTCCTCTGCGGTGCCTGCCTGAATCGGTGAGTCAGCTCGTCTGAGCCATCAGGTCAGTTTAAGAAGTTTTAGACCAACCGGGCTCCACAAAAAAACCATCATGGAGGACGAGCAAGGTAATCTAAATGATCAAATGAACTCCTTCCTATTTGTTGGAATTCAGTTTCAAAATGTTTCTGTAGGCGGTGGTTATGCTTTCATTAAGGGATTACTTAAGGCCCTCTTGACTGCTTTCTTTTGGATTACACTTAGAAACCATGTTGGTCTTGTAACACCGTACCATTTTCATCTCTGCTTTTTGCAAATTTTGTCATTTACCTTTATTACCTATTAGTTATGGTTTTTGTCCCAGCTCATAACATAAGATATATCTTTAGCATTATGTTTTTTACCATAACGGAAGCCAGCAGTGGCAGCTGCCATATAGAGAGACAAGGGCACCATCTCATTACTTCCTGTTTTCCACATTACCCTTGAATTGGCAAAGAAAATTCAATAAAAATAAAATAATGAAAAAAAAATATTAATGTATTTTTATTGTTTAAGATAAGTATTTTATAGTTAATGATAAGTAACCTTGAATGGGTTGCAGGCCACGCTGAACAAAAGAGATTAATCAAGTACTCAATAGACCTCTGACCTCTCACTGACTTAAAACCCCTTTGAATAGCTTTCCTTCATTCCTACATCTTTATCCGTCTCCTTCTTCCGTTTTTTGTTTGCCTGCCCCCGAGAACTTTATTGTTTGCCTTTTCATCTTTACCTACCTGTCATCATGATTCAAATAATAATTTTTTTTTTTTTTAAAACACCGGAACTCGAAGTCCTAGAAAGCTTCCACTGGCGCAGCCTCAGTGTGTCTGTGTTGGAAGGTGACAGACTAATCAGCGCAGTGCCTCTTTTATGTCATTACATATGATTGTATATCATAATTAGGCATGCAAAAAGCTGTCAAATTCAGAATATGATGACTAGAAATCATTTCCCCATATCACTTTGGTAGCTCCCCTATGCTTTAAATATGATGCAGCACTGTTCATATCAGCACAGCGGTGCTGCTGGTAGCACAGTTGCCTTGGGTTCGATTCCACCTTTGGTTCTTTCTGCAAGGAGTTTCCATGTTGTCCCTCTGAATGCAAAAGGTTCTCTTTGGGTACTCCAGCTTTCTCCCAAAGTCCAAAAACATGACAGTTGTGAGTTTGTGCATAGTTATTTGTCCTTCTCCGTGGACTAGTGACCTGGTCCGGGTAAAACTCTTGCCCAAAGACCGCTGTAGACAGATCCACAAGGATTGGCGGGTTGGAGGATTGTCAGGGTATGTGTTAGAAGAAGACCCAAATGCAGAGACAGAGACAGTAGTTGATATAGATGGAGATTTACTGTTGATTTTGACTAAATTGAAACCAGGAAAAAGAAAGGAACATAGGGAGTTGTGTAGTGTCTGATCACCGGAAAACTGTGTGTGCTTGGAAAGCATTCTAAGCAATTAGTTTTGCCCCAACACTGACCAGATAAGAAAAGCAATACACTCCAATGTGAAGAGGACTTTGGCAACTCCTTTTAGCAGATCAGCACCATATGGACAATGTGTATGTGTGTACAACTCTGTAAGAACTATACAGATATGTTTATATGTTTGTATGCTAGCCACAGGCCTATAAAACAGCCCATGTCAAAATATCAACAGAGATTTCAACAATTCGGCTAAGATTTCTGGCTGCTCCGACTTAGGTTGCAGTTCCAGACAAAATATTTGCCTTTCCTCCTGCACCATCAATACATCAAAGATGACCACCCATAGGCTGAGAAAAGGCATGCCATAAATATCATGTTTTGTTTTAGCTTTTTTAACCCACACATTCAGCAATCTCTCAGAAGACCGACAATTACGTAAATAATGTAAAAAAATAAAATAAGGGATCTGTTTTCTGTGGCAGAATCAATGTGAGGGATTGGGAGCTCTAAAAGGAGGAACGGATGAGGTGAGTTGAGGTCTTTATAATCAATAAATAATTTCAGGAAGAGACTAAATACCAGGGAGAGGTGATTGGAGCTAAGGCGGTGGTTAGGGGTTCCTGAAAGCTGCTTGGTGGAGGTGGTGATGCTGGAATGGATAACTCATGCAGAAGGAGCACTGAATAATCCAGAGGAGTGGTACCAAACATGGAGGTCTGAGACCCTGGAGTTCACTGAGAGTCTTGAGTCTTTGATGTTTGAAGGAAAGTTTACCTGGGTTGATAACACAAGGAGAGTAATATTAAAGCACGGGGAACAACAAGAGAACATAGGACCACAAAGAACACTAATGTTATTGATCACTAACACTCAGGCAAAGAGTGAGTGGTGAGCCGCTCCTTTTATCCAGCTCTCCTGACGAGCAGATGGAAAACACTCCTGAGTGATCACAGGTGTTGGTTCTGCGCTCCAGCCAGAAACAACCAGCCTCCGGGCGCCCTCTGCAGGAGAACCTAGGGAGCGAACACCAGCAGGAACCCAAAACACACTCAAAAAAAGAAAAAGAAGAAAAAAAGCATGCAATAGCTAAACATAATGAAATAAGTAAGAATAACACGAAAACCTACACAAAGAAATGGATGGATGGATGGATGGATGAATGGATGGATGGATGAATGGATGGATGGATGGATGGATGGATGGATGGATGGATGGATGGATGGATGGATGGATGGATGGATGGATGGATGGATGGATGGATGGATGGATGGATGGATGGATGGATGAATGGATGGATGGATGGATGGATGGATGGATGGATGAATGGATGGATGGATGGATGGATGGATGAAAAAAAACTCCCTTGGCCCCCCTCTCTAGAGCCGACTTGGGCGCAGTTCCTGGAAGAGCCGTCTCTGTGTGCCTCTGCACTCTGATTGGTCGGCCGACACCACATGACGCCACGTCACGCAGTTTCTATTCTGCGCGACCGAAACCCAAACATGGCGAGCTTCCCGCTGATAATCCTGTACTACTTCGCCACCACAAGCGGCTTCTCCTGCTGCCTCCGGGAGGACAGCCCCAGCATCCCGGAAATCGCCGCGTATTTCGGCACGAAAGGAAGGTACGAGGAAGTGAACCCTCACCTGGTGAGGGACCCGCTGGCCGCCAACACGTCCGCGGTGCAGCCTCCGTTTCCGGGATGTCGGGGGATCCATCTGACCGCGGTGGTGAGACACGGGACGCGATACCCGACGGCCAAAAACGCCAGGAAAATGCGGAAGCTCTACGAGGAGGTGCAGAGCTCCAGAGGTCAGCACAGCTGGCTGCGGGAGCTCCTCACCAAGTGGAGGATGTGGTACACGGAAGACATGGACGGCAGGCTGGTGCAGAAAGGCGTGCTGGACCTGAAACATCTGGCCGTCAGGCTGTCCAAGCTGTTTCCCTCCTTGATCTCCGAGGAGAAGCTTCGAGGCGGATTCATCAAGTTCATCACCAGCTCCAAGCACAGATGCGTCAACAGCACGCTGTCCTTCAAAGCTGGGCTGACAGAGCTGTGGAGCATCAGAGGTACGATCAGGGTATCCAGGTAGCAGGAGAGCTCCTCCAGGACCACAGGGACAGGTGACCTGTTTTTTGTTATTGTTGTTGTGTCTTGCAGAGATGGAGGTGGAGCACGAAGTGAACGATGCTCTCATGAGGTTCTTCGACAAGTGCACCAAGTATGTGAAGGAGGTCGAAAACAACCCTTCAGCTCTGACAGAGATGGACAAGTTCACGCAGGGGCCGGAGATGAAGAGGGTCCAGGAGAAGATCGCTGACCGCCTGGATGTCCCGTACCAACGAATCACATATGGTCAGTTCCTCCAGACTTATTTATTTATTTGCAAGATCCTTCTCCATCTTTGCTGTTGTTGTATAGAGCCCCGGGATGACATAGTTCTTAAATTGACAGCGTAGAAATTATCATTTAACGTAAGATAACATATTTATTATGCTAGAAATCAATCATTTGATTTCATGTTTTACATTGAGGAGGTCGTCAGATAGTTCTACAGTGCATCTAAACAGTAGGTGGTGCTGTTTATCTAATATAAAGTTTCTATTTTTCTCCAGTGAGTAACTTTATTTTAAAGTGTTTGCATTAAAAAAGACTAAATATGGGTGGATGTTCAAATGCCAAAGCAGCATCATCAAGTCCAGAGGAGATCCCTGAGATTTGTTGTCCAAGTTAAAGGCAAAAGTCCAAAGATTCAAAGATACATTATGACAACCTTTACAGGTTTTTTCTTTTGTATGTGCTGCCATCTATAAGGCATATATGTACGTATGTATCTATGTATAATAATGCATATTATAATACCTCGTCTAGGATATCAGACATTTATTGTTTTTTTGTTGTTGTTTTCTCCAGTTATAATTTGAGTTATATAACTAATGTTGTTCAACTGGATTTACCCAGTTTGTCCAAGTCCAGGAGAACAAAATCAGTTACGGTAACCCCTGACACTAACCTTTGACCCTCACCAGGAAGAGAGGCAAACACGCAACAAAATAAAGACACACAAAAAAAAACAAGTATTAAATGGTAACACTTTTGCATGTCTGCTTGGTTCGTGCCAAGTATTTATGGGCTGGATAAGAAGTTATAGTTTTTGTGCTGGAGGATAACAGATGACTAAATCCCAAGCATGGAAGAGAAGTAGAAAAAGACGGGAGACACGTTATGTTGGGCGAAATATGGATGGCTTTTGAAACATTGAATCACACTTGAAGATTCGCTGAATTCTCCACGACAGGACTGGACAATGGAGGTTTTTAACGCTGAGATGCAACATGATGCCTGTGGTGAGTCACATGTACTAAAATCTTTTTTTTCCCCTGCAGATATGGTGGAAGCTGCCTTTTACCTGTGTGCTTACGAGTTCGCCATCAAGACGGTGAACTCCCCGTGGTGCCGTCTCTTGGACAAGGTCGATGCGCAGGTAAGGTCTCAGATGTACGCCTTCAAACTTCTGGTAAAAAACGCTAAACCGAACTCTGTTTCCTGCAGCTAAGGTAATCTTTCTAGTGTGAACAGGAGCATGTTCACACTCTTTTTCATCATTTTAGGGCTCTAACTCTGTGTTAAGTTAAGAATTTTTTGTCATGTATTTAACAAGATATGTCAACATTTTTCAGAAGTATGCCACCTTTCTTAAAAAACCTAGAAATCTTAGAAATACCAAGTCATATTAGGCCAATTTAGTTTAATAGTGTTAGTTATGTCAAAATAAGGCCTCAAAATCCAACATGTCTTTCAAAATGAACCTGAAAAAAAGTTTATTTCAACTCCTTTCACATAAGCAAGCTGATAGTGACTCATCTTATAAAACGTATTTAGTTTTTAAAATTATAGTTCGTAAAAACTTCTTACAAACTATCATGCTACAGTGCCAGCAGTAGCAAGTCTGATCATGAAGTGCATTCATTAGCAGGTGGTTTTTTAAAGTGAAGCAAACATAGATTAGATTAGATTGTTACATTGAAAACAATAGTTAGTTGCGTCATTGCCATGTCATAATGGTTCCAGTGTTCCAATTGTATGCCAGCTAGTTTTTGAGGATGTCTTTAGCACTTTAAAGTAAATTTTATCACATGGAGGCATGTAAGAAAAAGACTTTGTAGAAACAGAGTTCCTGATTTTTATGAAAATTTTTTTTTATATAATAGGAATTTAAAAAGATGCAACAGTTTCACTATACATACTTGTCACTCACCTGTGACACAGTTAAATGGGGGTTGCAATAACTCGTTCCATGCAACCATTGTCTTCTAATTGAATCTGTAAATATAAAAGAGGAGAAAACGTTCAAACTAAGACTCTCGGATTTTCCACAATAATCGTCCTTTGATAAAAGCCTCCACCACAAACAACAATCCACGTCTTACGAGTTTGCCCCCAAACCTTTCGTTATACTTGCACAATCACCCCATCTCAAACGGTTCCATTCACATACTTATTTCTTTCATTCATAATCTGGTTTGACAGGTTGTGGAGTATGCACTTGATCTGAAACAGTTCTGGAAGAGAGCCTATGGATACGACATCAATAGCAAATCCAGCTGCATTCTGTTCCACGACGTGTTCAGTCGTCTAGACAAAGCGGTCAGCGAGCACAAGTAAGTGAAAGCTGACGGTGGCCGCAACAGTTTACCTCTTTAAATTTATGGGTGAAATAAATGATTTGGGACTTAAAAGGTTTGAAATATTGTTAATCCTGTTCATACTTGTTAATTTCTTTTAATTTATATAAAAACCTGATTTACAAGATTGGAGTCCCCCCATGGAACAAACCCAATTATCTTATGGGGAGGTTCATTTGGTCAGCCCTCTATTATTATTATTAATATAGGTAGCCGAAGGCTGACAGACTTTGGATAAGGTGGGAGATTTCGGAAGTGATAACGGCGGATACATTTATTGCTAATTCGAGTGCGACAAAAATAGCGCTGAATTTGACCCTGGTCAGCGCAGCTCCTGGAGTACGTGTGGGAAAGTTAAGCCGCTCTCTCGATTTCATCCGCCACTTTACAATAAGACCACTGAAGAGACTGACAATACGACCGTAGAACACCATAAGTGTGAAAGCTTGACACTCGTCAAGAGTCTTTGAAGCGTTGGACTCTAAAAAGGCACAAAAAGCTTCAAGCTTTGAACAGTACACACGTTTTTGACACTCGCAACTCATTCGGTGCGAACGCAGCTTAAGAACATTTTAAGACATGAATATGTTTCGGGGTCCTCAAGTCAAGATCTCGAGGTCCAATATCCTGCAACCTATGGATGATTCAAATAATCAGGTAGTTAGTTGGACTTTGGTGAGCTGGGCCGCATACTGAGTTGATTGAGACATTTAAATCAGGCGTGCAGGAAACCAGACCTCACATTCATTCAAGTCCCCGTTTTTAAATCCATTTCCACTGTAGCTCCGGGTGTGTAATCTCTGACAGGCTCTCCTTAGGAACCTTTTTCGAAGTATTTAATAC
This sequence comes from Orestias chungarensis, assembly GCA_032876305.1. NCBI lineage: Eukaryota > Metazoa > Chordata > Actinopteri > Cyprinodontiformes > Cyprinodontidae > Orestias > Orestias chungarensis. Next base: position 559,672 of record JAVLVB010001296.1, read on the forward strand.
ATTAAATTTTTTTAAACTTTCATGCAAAGCTTTTTGTTTTATCCAACCAGCTCTGGTCAGCTGGTGGCCGAGGCTGTGACAGTCCAAGTCGGCCACGCAGAGACCCTCCTGCCCCTCTTCACCCTCCTGGGCTTCTTCAGGGACAGCGAACCTCTGACCTCCGTGAACTACGCCTCTCAGACGTGGCGCTCTTTCCGCTCCAGCCGCATGTTGCCCTACGCCGCCAACCTCGTCCTGGTTCTGTACGACTGCGGCGACGAGGGAATAAGACTGCAGCCCCTGATCAATGAGCAGCCCGTCGCCTTCCCGGGGTTGACTGACCAACAGGACTCTTTGCCATTCTACGAGGACGTCAAAAGACGTTATGCAGACCTGCTCAGGGGCTGTGACTTTGAGACTGTGTGTGAGGTGTTTAAAATCCCTGCTGAGGTTTAGGGACAAAGCGGTTTTATTGGCTTTAATGCGTTTTTCTTGGTGTAATGCCTCAATCCATTGATTTTAATTATTTTAAAATGTAAGCCTTTAATGGCTCACTTTGAGCCGATGATTGCACTCTATACAAAAGCCACAAAAGTGTTTGGTTACGTATGATAATCACTTAATTGTGTACTGTCATTCTTCAAGTGTTCTCTTCTACCGGAGATTATATTTAGATTATTTTGCCATACTAGTGTTTCAGCTACTCGCCTCGCTGAATGTTTTCCACCGTTGGTTTTGCTTTTGAGGTGGAAGTTTCCAGTACACAAGCTTGTTGAACTTTTTCTAAGGTTGTTCTAATTTTAAATTAATTTAATATGATATATTTCTTTAAAATGTGTTTTCAGATTTTGCACACAAGTGTTTTGGGATAATGAAACAAACTTTAATATACAACAAAGATGCATAAAGTCTGCAACATTTGTCACCGTGGGACAATAACATCGCTGTGGCTGACTCTTTTTGCCAATTTGGACATCTTGACAATGTTTTAGATCACGCTACAGCATCTCCGTCTGATTTTCTTTTCAAAAAGTTCCTGTTTTTTCGGGCCTGTGGAAGGTGGAGTTGCTGGTGTGATTGAATTATTGCCTCACTGCATGACATAACTGGCCTTGAGCTGTTTTTTAGAAGGATTTTTAGCTCAAGGTGGGGAAAAAAATGTCATGGTTTTATAAATTTCAGACATCAAGAGGTGATGTCCTGAAGCGGCAAAGCACTATAGAAACAGTGCTAGTTACTAGTTTATTTTCTGAAATGTGTTTTTTTTTCTATAATTATAAGTATAGACATTTTTCGGATGGATAAATCTGAACTCTTCTCAGTCCAAAGAATATTGTCTCAAGATTTTAGCGATTATCAGGATTTTTTCTGGAGGCCTTTGGCTCGTTTTGGTTAGTACTGTTTTCCACTATACTGGCTTTAATGTACACAAATAAGACTTGACCTCCTGGGTTGGTGCGTGTTACAGTCTTAGTTTCGAGCCCCCGTCTATGATCATGAGATTGGCACCGTGACAAAAAGATTGAAATGCCTATTAAAAAAAGAGGATGAAAGGAAGTTCCTCTGTCGGGCGTGGTGGGCTAAGGACATTAAGCAATCTGATAAGGATGGCTTCACGGAACCATCCAGAGGTGGCCTTTATCCCCATCTACTTCCCGAGAACAAGTGTGCTGCGGGGAAGAACAAAATCTTGATCTCCTCATGACCAAATCTCTTAACTACCATTGCTGGATGTATATGTGTAATGAAAAGGTCTTCATTACTGGGACTATTTTACTCAAGCCACGGTATAGCACTTTAAAGCAGCTTTGCAACTAACAGGCGCTTTATTTAGCACTGCACTTTAAGCATAGATTTGCACATAAATAACAATTTGCACACAAGAAGTTTTAATTGTATTTATTGAGTATTTTTAGTTAATAGCGTGTTCAAATGGAAATGGCTGACTCTGAGAACTATGACAAAGTGAAAGATGCAATTCTAGCAAAATATGAAATCACTGCTGACACTTCTCAACGCCGCTTCAGATGCCTGAAGATTGCACCAGGTGAGACGCCACGTGAACTTTATGTGCGATTGAAAGACTTGTTTTCAAGATGGGATTAAATCTACTGTCCCAAGAAATATCTGAGCAGATGTTTCTGGAGCAGTTTTTAAGAATGGTTAATCCAGAGTTGGAGATCTGGATACTTGAGCATGACCTGAAGAGGGCAAAAGAAGCAGCTACTATTGCAGAGGTCTTCACATCAGCCAGGAAGGGGAGCAAGAGCACCTATTTTGGCCGTGAGCCTCATTATGCCCTATCAAGTAAATCCACTGGGGTGAACAGGGCTCTGGTCAAAGTCAGGCTAGAAAGGTTTTCTAGTTCAAAGCAGTTCCCTTCCCAAGAACCTCCCAATGTTTAAAAGTCTTCAGTCCAAGGTATTAGATGTTACAACTGTAATGGCTTTGGCCATACACAACTCTTCAGCTCCACCCTTAAATCACAGCCATCACTTGCGTTAATTTCCAAGACCAGCTATAGATGCTGTAGAAAAGAAACTTTTCACTCTTTCTGTTCTAGTTAATGGGAAGAAAGAAGAAGCTTTGCTTGACTCTGGGTGTTCCCAGTCTCTAGTGCATGCTAGATTAATACCAGAAGAAAAGCTAAGTGAGGTGGGAGATAAAATAAGCTGCGTACATGGAGATGAAAATGTTTTCCCTAGTGCTGAGGTGTATTTGACAGTGGGAGGTCAAACATACCTGGTACAGGTAGCTGTAGTTTTTTCTTTGCCATACTCAGTTATACTTGGTAATGATATCCACAATCTCTTTGACCTTATTCATCAGTCAGACTATGTAGTCACAAGAGCTCAAAGTTCAAAGGCTAGGTTGGAAGATCTGTCCTTTTTTGGAGAGTCTCTGCATTTAGGATCAAATTTAGGTGCACTCCAGAGAGATGATCCTACTCTAAAACCTTGGTTTGGAAAGGTAACTAGGGTGGGAGGAACTGATCAGCGCCAGTTAGACTTACTGGAAGATGCAGTTTACACCATTAAAGGAGGTATGTTGTATCAGACGACGGGGCGGTGTGAAGCATTAGCCCTTCCACAACAGTTCAGGCACAAAGTTATGGAGTTGGGCCACTCAATTCCGTGGGCAGGTCATATGGCTTTTCACAAGACACTGAATACAATCAGTAGCCGGTTTGTTTGGCCAGGAATGTATACCCACATTTCTAAATTTTGTAGTTCCTGTGAAAAACGTCAGTTGACTTCAGGAACAGGAGTAGCACGGGCCCAGCTACAACCGCTGCCGATTATTGAAACACGCCCCCTGTTTTCTAAGCTTATTCAGGAAGAAAGGTGGACGCACGTGAAAAGCAGCAGAAGCCCTCAGTGAGATTTTCAGGATTTATGACCTCCATGTATGTTGTGTAATCTTCTTGGTGCTTTATATGCGCTACTGTATTTGGAAAGACTCTGACCTCTAAAGACATAGTAGGGCTCAATGTTATATTAGTGTTGTCTGGTTATGCTGTCTACCAGCCATAGTAAAGCAAGAATATGTTTTCACATCCAAGGAACAAATTGACGTCCATGTCATACGTGCTGCTGTCCTCCGGGCTCTCCCTGCATGTTTGCATGAGGATGACTCTGGATTTCTGAAGCAATGGGATGTAAGTATATTACGGATGTCAGTAAGCTTTGAAAAAACAGTTAATGGCAGTTTCCTCTGTTAATTATGATTGATTTAACAGGATGGCTGTCTTCGGCTGCTCCGCTTTCCTCCCACATACTGCTCCGCACTGCTCTCCTTCTCCGTGGCACTTCTCTCTGCTCACTTTTTACAATTTATTTTAAATCCATTTTGGGACATTTAATATAAAATCAAATGAGAATAGCATGTGAATCTTTTTTTTTTGGCACACCTATAATATATAGTGGCCGTTAGTTTGTGGTGGTCTCCTATTTGTCCATAACAATGATGTATTTGCAAGTATTTTTGGGAAATACCTGGGGGAGCTTGGGGTCACAGGTAACAGCTCGGTTCTTGTCTGCAGATGTCGCAGTCTGACGAACCAAACATCGATGACGTACCAGTTGGGTTTCTCTTGATCAGTGCCAATTCAACAGATGCTACATTCTTCTTGCCAAAGAGTATTCTTGAGGTTAACATGGTTATTGATCTCCCCACTTTCGCTGATGCATTTGTCATGCTCCTGGCACTGCTTTGTGCGGTGCATTTAAGTTACCCAAAGGCCTTGGCCAACACATTTGACTTTACCCAGAATGTGAACCTGAGGACTAGGGTGTTGAGCCTTAAAACTGCCATTTTGGCAGTGGAGTAATTTCATATGTATGGACAAACAATAACAAGATTGCTCCTTCACTTGGTCCTCCTCTACGTGATACATTTGTACAGGATGCATTTAACACACTTTCTTTTTTGAAAAACCTCTTAGAGATCTCTTTTTACTGTATTCTCAATGAATTTTGAATGTAACTAACCAAACAGATATGACTGTTTTTATCAATAAGCAGTTTTCTTGATTTACCCCCGTACTGTATGGAAGTGAATATGGTTGATGATATCCTACATATGGTGACACTTAACAATCAGATATATTACCATTTTCTTAAGCATGTAATTTCTTTTATTTTTATCTACATAATGGCTATGGAAGTTTTGCATTACTATAATTTGGGCAAGAGTGTGATGCTTGGATTGTCAGGTATTTAAAACCATAGCATTTTTGTTTAAAAACTCAAAAGTACTTAACTAAATATGTCTACTTAACTTACAAAATTTAGTAGTTTAACTTAAAATAATTTTTGTAATCATTACAACAAATATTTTGAGTCGAATTAACTTATCCGGTTTTAAAGTGTATGCGGGTATATACCAAGGACACAGTATATCAGTATAAATATTTCTACAGTAAACTGAGTTGGGATAAAACAATCACTGTTTTTCTCTTTTTTTTTTCCTCCAGTAACTTTATAATTTTTTTTCCCTGGTGTTTTACTTTGGAATATTAGCTTGCACTGAATGCACTTGAGTAAATAGGAACAAGATACTGCAAAGATTTTTAGATTTACTTGCTTTTAAACACACTGCTATTATTTTAAAGCATTTCCTGTAGGCATGTTTAAGATCTGGAATGAATACTTCATTTATTTACTTCCATTTGTTTCCAGGCAATCACTAATAGATAACATCAAAGTGGGAATTCCTTCATTTTTTTTCTTTTTCTTATTGATAGAGACCCAAACACAATAAACAGGAGGAAGGGGCGGGTAGGCTAGAACAGAAAAGAAAAGCAAGAAAACAAATGGGACTAAACGGTGGGCCTGCTATTTTCAGACATGAAGCAGAAACCGTTGTGAGCCATAATCGTGGAAAAGCAGGACGCAACCAGAGTGCATGGCAGAAACATCACAAGACGGTCCTGGGAAAAGTTTATTATTGGAGGTATATACTGTAAACTGTGGAAGTGATGATTGGATTAGGATCACAATGATGTGGAACAGCTTGCAGGTACCAGAAACACATGGCTCCACTGACAGAATCAATAAACATGGAAGCAGAAACAACCTGTACACAGGAGAGCATGAAAACAACAATCCACTCGAAGCAAACCCCAAAAAACAACAAAGCAAAGTGAAAAGTAACAAAACTCTGATGTGTGCGACTAAAGCAAGTTGAGTTGACATGCTTACTAATCAAAGGAGAGGATAAAAGACAAAGAAGTGGCAATAAATAACCAAATAATAATGCACAACTGTTGGAACAGTAAGATCCTTTAAATAAAGGCTGATATCCAATTTCTTTAAAGTTCATTATTTTTCCTATATTGGGGTTACATTGAACCTTAGATCATGACAGCAGTGATTGGAAAACGGCTACCATTGAAAAGAGACGAAAAACATGTCTAGGCTGCCTTGGAAGTATGAACGCTTAAGCATCTGCTGACTCTGGTGATCCAGCATTTGGTTCCTGTTCCTATCTTCTGTCACATAAACTAAAAATCTGAAACCTAAACCTTTAAATCAGAATGCAAAAAGTTTTTTTATGCAGGTTTTATTTTCAAAAATGTGACAACATATTTGCAGATCACTGATGAGTGATTAAATCATGAGCTTGAACATTGGACTTAATTCCAAATTTAAAATGATGGATTTTAACGTCCTCTTGAGATGTTGTTACATTTTAATCAAAAGCTAAAGGGGTTTTGTAAGAGATCTTCTTTTTGAGATCCTTTAACGCACTTTGGTTTGCCTGATTAGTGCTCAACATTATTGGTATTTAAATGTTAATAACATATGAATCATTTTACAAAACGTGTAAAAAAAAACAAAAAAACATTTTAGAACACCTTACTAAAAGTTTGCACTGCCATAACATTCCCTTCCTTTGGGAGGGATGATTTTGTTCTTTAATTCATACTTTATTAAACCGACTCCAGAAAGGCGTTCACATCAGATCCTACTTGTCCTGCTGGCAATAACACGGAGACATTAGACGTCGGATGATGAGGGAGGTGCCAGATGAAGGGGGCGGGGTCAGTCCACTGCTACGTGTCTTAAAAGTGTATTGTGTTTTTTTTTTTTTTGTAAATACCTCCTCCTGTTTAACTGCAGCTATAAAAGGATCGACGGTGGAGGGTTTTGCGCACTTTGCGCAGGTTTTTCTATCTTTTTTTAATTTATATATATATTTATTTATTTTTATATTTTTCTTGCGAGTGAAGAGTCCCGCTGTCCGTCCGTGGTCAGAAAATGTCTGAAGGAACTAAGTTGGTGAGTACAGACTTCGAGATAACTTGGAGGAGAGAGGGAAAAAAAACCAAAACAAAAAAACAAAACAGGTTTTGTTTAAATCCAGGACTCATTGGACTCATGCGTAACTTCTCCCCAGACTGACCCAAACGCGCTGCTGTCTCTGATCTGTGCAGACTCACGTCTTCTAATCTAATTTAAGGGTTGTCTTCTGTAAAGCGCTCGGCTGTCCTCCCAGGTAGTGATGGCTCTCCCTCTCAGTAGGAACATTGCCATGTCAATCTGTCCCACTGCTTACACCGGGTGTCTTGTGAGAGGGCAGAGAAGGAAGCCACTATGGAGCAGTGCGCAGGGATGCCTGCCAACTTCTAGCATACCACATGTCTAGATGTGTGATGATCAGATACAATAAAAAAATAAAAATCCCATATACATTCTCAGACCTGGGAGAACATGTGTGCTAATTGTGATCAGATGCAAGGATGTGATCTGGGGGAGCTCATTCTGTATGTTTCTCCAGTTTTCAGTAACCGACAGCTTTGAGTCACTCTGCATAGGAAACTGTGACACATTTGGTTTCTGAAATATTAACTGATAAAGTATTAGCAACTTAGACTGAGTAGTTTTTAATAGTTTATTTGAACAAATAATAATAATAAAAAAACTATTTAGGGTCTTATGTTGCAGAAATGTTTGTCTTTATCCCAATATTCTTGTCTTGTTCTAATCTACGAAAGCCCAGAAAGGCGAGTTGGGAAGCATCTAACTAGTTCTCCAAGTCTCAATTGCTATTTATTATTATTACTAAAAAATGTATTGATTAAATTATTACTACTACACTGTAAACCTGAATAAGTAAGCAGAACTCAAAAAAAGTAAGGCAATCAATTGCCTCACGTTTTTTGAGTTCATAAACTAAAACATTTGAGTATATCATTGCATATATATTTTGAGTTCATGTTAAGTGAAATTTTAAATTATCATTAAATTAGATTTACTAATTAAGCCAACTCAAAAATTGTATGTTTCTGCAACTCAGTATATTTTATTCATCTGTCTCATTGCAATAAATCAAGAAAACTTAATAATTTCAAACATGAAAAGTCAAGATATTTATGTTTCAAGAACTTAACATTTATTAGTTTCTCCAATCAATCGTTTAATTACACACAACTCAAACACATAGACCGGTTACAGCTCAAAATAATTTACTGCCAAACTTAAAATATTTCTGGCAACTGATTGCCTTAAAATGAACAAGTAGTCTTGATTTAAAAATCCCCCCAAGAAAACTTCAAATTAAAAGTATACATATATTTTTTTGTATCCAGATGTTAAGTAGAAACATTTCCTGGCAAGTCTTTTAGCAAACATATATCTGTAATAAAAATAAAATAAAAACACAAATAAATAAATAACCCAACAATGAACTTCCGGCCATTTTGTTTGTACTGGTACTAAGAAGAAAAAAAATCATGTCCCAAATAGCTTACAAACGGTTAATACAACATTACAAGGGGTGCATAAGCAAGTTTTGGGTCCTGAACACAAATTGGACTTTTGAGAGATTTGCCCACTCCTGTCCCTTTCAGCACAAAATGAAACATAAAAACATAATATTATTAAATTCAGTTTAACAACAGGAAAGCTCTGCAGAGAGTGGTGAAGACATTTACACCTCCAGATGCGGTAAGAGGGCCTCCGGCATCATGAAGGACCCCACACACCCAGCACACTCACTTTTTGTCCCGCTCCCCTCATTCCTGAAGCTGTGAGATTCTCAAACACACGCAAGGAAAATTAGAAATGAAAAACACTTTCTCATTTAACCGGCACTGTTCACTTTAATATCACACTTTAAAATGTCACTTTAAAATATCACTTAATATGTCACTTGCACTCCGAATTTTAATTGCTGCTATGTCCGAAGTCCCATATTGTAGATTCTGTGTCCATATTGTAGATTCTGTGTAGTCAAATCCTATCTGCATAGTTCTTATATTTTATTATATTATTTAAAATTGCTATCAGGGTGTAAACTGGACCGGGGGATTAGAATTTTCGTCCCACCTCATGTACCACATGTGATGTGATGACAAATAAAAATTCCTTGATTCCTTGATTCCTTGATTGAACAACTAAAAAATGAAGACAACAAATAGAAATAACAAATAGTGTGCTATTGGGCTGAAAACCCTTGTGGAATATAATCTAACAGAGTGAGCCATCAGAACCCACCACTCCTTTTTAGATCTTGAGTTAGACACACAACATAACATCATTTTTAAACGTCTGCAGTTTGGGTGAAAGTTTAGAGCCATCAAGACCAAGCAAGATTTTTTGCGTGAACTCAAAAGTGTTTGTCAGTCCTTGGGGATATGTTTATTCTGCTGTGTTGTACTCTCGTTGCTGAGAAAGTTAGATGACTTTTATGTATTCCACAGGCTAATGACACCCCACTAGATTTTCTTTGGGATTTATTTGTTTGATGCCTTAATGGGCTCAAAATTACAATTCACAGTTAGGAACCTTGCTAGAGATTTGCAGTTGAAACACTGGTACATATACAGAAATTCCAGTTTTGAAAATAGAATTAAAATATGAATTGGTTACTTACCACAAATGTTCTGAAAAATCCAGAGACTTCATCGCATAGATACACTGGAAGGGCATGAAGAACAGTGGTACACCATATGTGGACATCATGTAATTCCTAAAAGGATTACAATAGTGACAATAGTGACTAGTTTACTAATCAAACCCAATACCAAACAGTCCCAAGTAATTATAAATTAATGAATTACCAATATCTGCACTTAGACCCAATAATAACCAGCTGACTGGTGCAATTGTGGAATTCAAAAGTTTATATGAAGCATCAAACTCCCAACATTACACTTAGATTGTACCTGTGTATCATGAACTTTGAACATTTCTGCATAAGCATCTGCAGTCTTTCTAGTTTTGTAGTGAGGCGATCAAGCTCAGTTAGTTCGGTTAGTGGGTTATACATTGCATGTACCTGCATTGAGGAAAGGAAAGTAACAGCAATTATTTATTTCATGATGAATGAAATTAGGCTATACTACACACAATGTGGCGGGCAGTTAAAAAGATATACACAGAAAAAAAAAAAAAAGTTACCTAAATTATTTTATTTATTAAATTTGTTTAGGTAGGATAAAAACATAATAAAGCATTTACTACTATTACCTCAGACTGCATATCAAGAGCCTTGAGCAAAGTTAGGCAGAAAGTTAATCTCTGCACACATCGGCTTGTTGATGTTGGGGTGTGAATGTTCATTATCAGTTTTTTTTCCACTTCCTTTCCCAACATTTACAGCGACCTCCTGACATCTAGCCCACCTCATCTTGGTCGTGTATTTGTCCATTTTAAACTTGATGCTGTTCCTCCAACCTTTCCATCCATTCTCAGATCGAGCTTCTCTTACAGTGCCAAGTCATACTTGTTCCAGCAATCTGAAAAAACAACAAACAATATTGTATTACAGGAAACGTGTCATGATTTCAAACGATCATACCCATCATACTAACAGTGTACAACAAAGTAGATATTCAAAGCATTTTATTTCCGAAATAAGTCAAAGTTGGGTAAAGTTGGGGTCGTAGCATCCATTAATTCCTATCATAGCAATAACTAAACAAACAAATAAAATAATAAGTATTTTTTTATTTATTTAACCAGCTTATTTAATTTGCTGAGAGTTGTTTTTTTCTCAGACAACGCATGAAGTTATCTTCTGCTTTAACTCACAACACAGACACGGCTCCACCACGGATTTAGAGTTTTTATTGAGCAGTACATGATACCTAACTATTCACCGCTACTTGGGATCAGTCATTTTTCTTTAAAAATACATCAGCCTGCCCATGTTTCCTATACAGCTAGCTGGCAGAACGACTTTGCCTGCTAGCTTGCTAACCTAACGGTTAAACGTTAAATTTCAAACGCGACTCACTTTGTCCGTCACAAAAACACATTGAACCTCCAGAAACAAACATTTATGCAAGTTTTATGTTGACTACTTACATTCACAACTGGGACACACAAAGCAGAGCTGAGTGTTACCTTTTGATTTAAAAGTAATTTATTAACCAGCCAACATTTTAAAATGCAAACTATTAACAATGAAAACAAAAATAAATAAATAAATAAATGTATATAAACGTGTGTGTGTGTGTGTGTGTGTGTGTGTGTGTGTGTGTGTGTGTGTGTGTGTGTGTGTGTGTGTGCAATTAATTTATTCTTAATTTGTTCCTAAATTGATTGTTTTTTTTTTCTTTCAAAATAAGATAAAAATTCATGCTTGATCTATAAAGGTTTCGGTAACTCTGAGTTAATCATTTTAAATAACAGGTACATGAAATGTAAAATGTTCATATTATTGAAACATTTCAAGTTAAATTAATTCAAAAAGAAGGAAATTGCTCCTGTCACTCAACATCTTTAAGTAAGTACAACTTATAACAACATTTTCAGTTCACACTACTTAAGACTATTACTTATTTTGAACATTCGGTTTTACAGTGTATTTTGGACTGATTGAGAAAATTTTGTAAATAAAAAAAAAGTATTGTGAACACTTGTTGAACTTCTGATTAGGTTTGAGGTCATGAAAAGATTTTAAAAAAAAATAATAACTTTTAGCGAGACATTGAAATTGGGTGATAAAAAATCAAAGCCAGATAAAAGTCACCTCGGCTAGTCTATGTTTTTTTATTTATCTCTTTACTTGAGAACATAGTGAATCTTTTGTTTTTCATAAAGCATTAAACAGAGGCTAGTGTTTTTATCTCCTTATCCGGTAACGAAAAATACAAGCATTGCTTCTCAGCCAGCTCTAATAAACATTGGATAGCTCTCATTCATGCACTCTGAGAGTCATTCGGCTCTCATCAGCTTGTAATTATCAGTATATGTCTTCAAAGAGTGGATGCAGTTCAAACTTAAAGTAAGAGGAACTGATATGTTCTGTGTCAAGTGAGACAGATAATGTGTAGAGACACTGTTAAGGCATTAAAGGTAACTAAAGGATAATAATACATACCGTAGGTGACAGATTTTTGACAAATCTCCCTCAACAGAAACAATCTGGGACATGTGACGTGTGTCGGAGGAACGGTTTTCAGAATCAGTGCTGGGTTTGTGTGTGAAAGGAGGCTTTGTTAACACGTCTCCTCGGACGAGCAGTGAGGTTCAGCTAGGAAAGAAGTGTGGTATACTGTTTGAGCCGTGGATGTTGGAAAGAAGGGCATCTTGATGCTGAGGGCTGAGCCATGCAACATCATCTCTGGGCAGTAACCAGCACACTGGACACATTGTGCCATAAGTCTCAGTTCCCTCCCCCAATCCTGTCTGCTTTCGGCTTCCCTTTTTTTCTTCTTCCCCCAACCACCTAGGAGGAAATACCAACGTTATTAATCCACACCTGTTTATTATCTATCATCGTCTTACAGTCTAGCTAGCATCCTATCGTATACAACACCACTGCCTATGACATTAGACATGAAAAATGCTGCCTGGTTGTTGTTGTTTTTTACGTTGTTCCAGCAGCTCATTTATATCTGAAACAAAAACCAGTTGATTTATTGCTACAAATATAAAGAATACTATAAAATGAAATGTTCTTATCTTCAACACTAAATTGAACTTCCTCTATGTGTGTGTTTTTTTTTGTATTTTAGAACTGCGTTAAGGCAACCAATGTGGTGTACCAGGAACACCAAGTCAATCGGAACAGGAGAGGCGAGGTTGTGGGCAACAAGGGGGGCTTCAGAGGCTGCACCATCTGGCTCACAGGTTCATTTATGTATATACAACCCTCTCGCTCACTGTTTATTTTTCGTTTTTCTTCGAATTAATGTACATTCTGTTGATAATTCCTGCTAGGTTTGTCCGGTGCTGGAAAGACAACTCTTAGTTTTGCTTTGGAAGAGTACCTGGTATCCCATGCTATCCCATGCTACTCACTGGATGGAGACAACATTCGCCATGGCCTGAGCAAGAATCTGGGCTTCAGTCATGACGACCGGGAGGAAAACATCCGGCGTGTTGCCGAAGTGGCAAAACTCTTTGCTGACGCCGGTCTTGTTTGTATCACCAGTTTCATATCCCCTTTCAAAAAGGTCAGAAACATTTGACACTGTTGTAACACTGTGTTAAAATGTTAGATTTACTTTAGACTTACTGTTGGATGGAAGATAAGTGGGGACTTTAAAACAATGTGGTCTCAGTACACTATGAAGCCCAAAGTTTTCCAGAACTGGCAGGTTACCTTTGCAGTTAAGTAAAAAGTAACCAGTAACTACATAAGGGTTCCTTTTAAGTAGCCACTAAGTTAAGTAACTTGTAAGTTCTAGGAAAGTACCCCAGTTTAACTGCATAATAAACCTTATTCCATGAAAGTACTCAGAAATGTCCAAAAAAAAGAAACTGCTCGGTCCTGAGCAAGTTACCATGAAAATTCAGAAATGTCGCACATTTATTACAAAGTTTCAGGAATCGGTTCTTTAGGTTTCATAAACAGTAGAGGAAAATCAAAGATATGTTCTGGAACAGACTGTGCTATGTAATGCTGCCGACAATTAATAAACAGTTTGAACTATAAAGGTTCTGGCTAATGGCTACTGAATAAACGTTTGTAACTTATTGTGATAAACTTTGCATGTTGATTGACGTTGATGCTTGTTGCTTTCACAGGACCGCGATGAGGCGAGGAGTATCCATGAGAGCGCCGGGCTGAAGTTTTTCGAAATCTCCATCCACACTTCTGTCACAGTGTGTGAGAAGCGAGATGTGAAAGGCCTGTACAAGAAGGCTCGTGCTGGGGAGATCAAAGGTATTTTAACCAGTGTGCTGGTGACAGCTTAAAACCTCTCCGTCAAACGGTTCATACCCACAGCCCTGTTTACTTAAACGTATTTTCATGCAGAATTTACTGGGATTAGCTCACCATACGAGGTACCGATGAATGCGGATCTTGTTCTCGAAACCGGAGAACTCACTGTGGACGAATGTCTTCAGCGGCTGGTTAAGCTGCTCCAGGATCAGGTATGTGGCCGAGCAAGAATACTGAGCTCTTGTAGTGAACACTAACCTTTAGACATCGTATGAGCTTAGTTTAAATTTTCATACTACAAGAAAAACATTTTCCTAAGGTGTGTCGTTGCCACCATAAGTATATTGAAAATCAATGTATCTCCCATTTTAAACATTTGCTTGTGGATTACGCAAAACAAATATAACCAAGGAGGGGCTACTGTATATCGGCCGGCTACTGTTTGACTCCCAAGCGTGAAAATTGAAGGATAATCCCTGCAGACCCATGTGAGTCAAGACTTGTCTGCCTGGTTGGACTGCCCACATAGAGTAAGATATTCTCTTTAAGACGCAAGCAAATATTTCTGGAGCAATTCAGAAATGAATTCAGCTTTCCTCCGTCAGCAGCAAGTCAAGAAGGTCTCTTGATTTGTACATGAAAGACAAGATTAAATGTTGAAGCTGTTTGATAACTCCATCGCAATGGGGTGTTTGAGGAAAGATTGATGTGTTGAAAGTTTCAAAGCCGAACAGAAAGTAGAGCAAATACAGGGAAGACAGGTAGAACTACAACTTTTAATAATATTGCGCTATTAGTATAACAGGCTTTAAAGATGTGATAAGCTGAGCCAGTAATAGGTTCAGTAGTGGCTTTTAGATAACATGTAGAAGATTTTTATTATGCAGGAGATTAAATTAAATATGCCACTGCATGTTTCATTAAAAATTTACTGGAAAAACGTGGCGCACACACCTGTAGGTCTGCCGTACTGAAATGATTTCAAAGCAAACAATGGTAAATGTTGGAAAGGGTAGACAGAAAGAAGGACAACACCTCTTATCTTGCGTCAGCTCCTCTTCCCTAACCCACGACTGTTGACTTTATAATCTAGTGATAAGCATTGCTGCATCATACACTGAATGTTCATTTAATAAGGTTAGCTTTAAACCCCCCGTGAATGTTCTTATGCCTGTTTTGAAATAATGACAAGTGTGTGAACCTTTGCTGATTTGTGATGTTCCGTCTTTTTCTCTGTGCTGCCTGTAGAACATTCTACCAAGCCATCTTGGGGTCGAAGTGAAAGAGCTCTTTGTGCCGGAGGACAACCTGACACTCGTCAAAGCTGAAGTCAGCAAGCTGCCCGCTATCAGCATCACCAAGGTGATTCCTGTCTGTGGCATATCTGCGGCATTTCATGTAACTGACAAAGTTCACCTGCATCTTCTGTCAGCTGAACTTTCTCAGTAGCTGCTTTCTTCAAGGAGTTGCTAGAGATATATTTGAAAATAATGGACGTTTGTTCTAAACTTCCTTTAGACCATTAAGGGTTCGGGTGTTTTCCTATCAGTGATCATGAACTGTTTTCCATCTTTAGCTGGATCTACAGTGGGTCCAGGTCTTATCAGAAGGCTGGGCAAGTCCTCTAAAAGGCTTCATGAGGGAAAGAGAGTTTCTCCAGGTCCTGCACTTTGGCAACCTGCTGGATGGTAAGAAATGTCTTTCTGACTAATGTGTGAAAATTAGCATTACACATGCTTAAACAAATATATTTTTTGTAGTAACTTAAAAAGTAAGTTCTATTTAAATCAGTGCATTAACAGAAATAGGTTTTGTTTAACAATCAAACATTAGTTTTGGTTCCTTTTCTGTCCTCTGCTCATGACATATCCGGCTGTAAGATACAGAGTCTAATTTGTTTTCAATTCAAAAGTGCACTGATTTCTCCAAGGGCTTCAAAGCACAGCCGCACGTTACTTTATTTAGGGGTGTCGGACTTAAAAGAGGCTGAGAGTTTACTCTAATGAGCCGGCCCCATTCTCTCGTGTCTCTGTTTTAGGGGGGGCCATCAACATGACGGTTGCCATCGTGCTGCCTGTCAGCAACGAGGTCAAGGGGAAGCTGGAAGGCTGTGAGGCCGCAGCTCTGGAGTACCAGGGCTCTCGCGTGGCGATCCTCAGGAATCCTGAGTTCTACAAACATCGCAAGGAGGAACGATGCGCCAGACAGTGGGGCACCACGTGTCCACAGCACCCGTATATTAAGGTGACCAGAAAGCAGAGACTCATTAGCACTAAAGGTTTGGTGAGCTGCAAAATGTTGGTGTTGTAACACAGTAGAAATAGTGAATGTGGGATTCTATGCTTGAGAGGGAGCAAGTCGATCACAAGTAGTAAAATTACTACTTCACAGAACATGTTTTTAAGACTTAGGGAAGATTTTCACAAAGAGAGAAAGGAAGCTACACAAAGCTGCAGGTGAAACCTGGGGATGTTCTCCCGGCTCACCGCTGCTCTGCTGTGCTTTTATTGTGCAGATGGTAATGGAATTAGGTGACTGGCTGGTGGGTGGTGACCTGGAGGTGTTTGAGCGGATCACTTGGAAGGACGGACTGGATCAGTACCGTTACACTCCCAACCAGCTCAGGGAGCGGTTCAAAGAAATGAAAGCAGGTTGGAAAGTCTAACTACATATAATTTGTTACCAACAAACTTGTAACCGAGCATACATGGATGCGGAGAAAAGGTGTTTAGCGTGCTCCCCGAGTAAAGCTGCGCAAAAAACACCTTAAACAAAATCATTTGTTGCCTCCAACATGGATAGAATCACAAAGAACATAGGAGTAAAACAACATGCACTTTGTTCAGCAATATCACAGAGTAATGATGAAATAAATGTCTCACATATCTGTGGTTATCCCCATTAAATGTGGCTTAAAATAGTTTGATATAATAATTAATCCAACAGAACAGTTTTCTGAGAGAATTTTTGGTACTGTGGTTTATTCCAAGCCTTTCTTTCGATTTCACCCTTTAAATAAACCTTTAAAAAAGAAGATTTAAACCATCAAAATCTCTGGGTGTGTCTTACCTCTAAAATATGTTAAACTACAACATTTGACGGCTTTAGAAGAGTAAGCAAAAAAAGCTTCAGTGACCTTTCAGTTTAATTTATTAAACCGGATTTGTTAATCGCAATAAAATGTGAGTTTCCATCCCTAAGGACACGGAAGTGTATAGCTAAATTTATGACGACAGTCCACATGAGTCATTTAAAAAGCATGACGAGCATGTTTGGTGTGGCTTTTATTAATTACATTCAAATATGTTGACTAGCAACTCTAGGAATCAAGGAATCAAGGAATCTTTATTTGTCATCACATCACATGTGGTACATGAGGTGGGACGAAAATTGTAATCCCCCGGTCCAGTTTTCACCCTGATAGCAATTTTAAATAATGTAATAAAATATAAGAATATAATAACTATGCGAGAAATAGGATTTGAGCTACACAAAATCTACAATATCTAACATCTAATTTAGCAATTTCAGAAAGTGATTTTTCCATATTTTATTTTTTTTTTTGTCCTTAGATGCTGTTTTTGCATTCCAGCTGCGAAACCCAGTCCACAACGGTCATGCTCTCCTCATGCAACACACCAAGCAGTGTCTCCTCAAGCGGGGTTACAAAAAACCCGTCCTCCTGCTCCACCCTCTGGGAGGTTGGACCAAGGATGATGACGTGCCTCTGAGCTGGAGGATGAAGCAGCACGCCGCTGTCCTGGAGGAGGGCGTCCTAGATCCATCCTCCACCATCATCGCCATTTTTCCCTCTCCGATGATGTACGCTGGACCTACGGAGGTAAGGAGGGATGGTTAGACCAGAGGTGACTGCTTCTCGCTGAATCCACGCGGGGGACTGAGAGTCAGTCTGGATTTATTCCAGGTGCAATGGCACTGCAGGGCCAGAATGATTTCTGGAGCCAACTTTTACATCGTCGGCCGCGACCCCGCTGGCATCCCTCATCCAGTGACGAAGGAGGACCTGTACGAGCCCACGCATGGAGGAAAGGTTCTCACCATGGCACCTGGACTCACCTCCGTGGAGATTATCCCCTTTAAAGTCGCTGCTTACAACAAGACCAAGAAGGCCATGGACTTTTACAGCCCCAAATCGTGAGCAACAAATACTATTTACTTTTCTCAAACAGAGTCTTTTAAAAAGTATTCATAGCTATTGAAGCTTTTTATTCCATTTGAATAAGTTGACCTTAAAGCATTTTATTGATATTTTATGTGCTCAACTTAAATTAGTGCATAGTTGCACCATGGAAGAAAATTTGATCTATGGTCTATTGAAACAATTGACAAAAATGGCCTAAATTTATTCTTAGCTTCCTAAGCCAATACAAACGGGTATTTAACCTGTAATCTAGGAGGGTCAATGCCCTGCTTCTGGAAGATGCAATCCAAACCCCCCACTCCTGAATCAATATAAAGGCTAATTTGAAGGCTTTGTGGAAAAACGTCTGATCTAATAATTCAGATCTCCAATGATGTGTGTTTTCCTCTGCGACTCCTTCATTCCTCAGTCATGCAGATTTCGAGTTCATCTCTGGGACCAAGATGAGGACCTTGGCTCGGAGCGGAGAGACCCCTCCCGACGGCTTCATGGCCCCCAAAGCCTGGAAGGTCTTGGTGGAGTACTACTCCTCTGTTCAGAAGGAAAACTAATTGTTTCTCCATCAATGCTTTAATTAAAAAGGTGTATTCTTAAGTGGGGCATAGAATATTGTAGACTCTTTACTTCTGGGACTAGTTACCTGGTAGGGATTTTTATACACAATTAGATATTCTTGCTAGAGATTTTTTTTTGTTGTTGTTTTTGTTTCGTTCTATTTTATTTTGAAGAAGCGATATTTACATTCCTACAAAAGCAAACCAGTTCATAAATCCGCTATGTATTTAAATGTTTATTAACTTAATAAGTTAAAGGTGAGATGAGATATTCTTTTTATACATGTTTAGAAGTGTTACCTGGAATGGGAAATTATGTGTTATTATTGACATTATTATTAAAGGAAACTGGATATTCTTTTAAAAAATAAACCTGTAGCTGGTCATTCTTTCTTGTGTTTCACTGTAGTTTCTTCGAGGTTTGTGCGGCATAATGATATGGGCTTGTGTATTCATGAGATAACCTCTAAAGTTATAAATGTGAAGGCTCTTTATCGTCAAACGATAAAAAAGACAATGTTTTTTATAGAACCATCCATAGATGCCTGAGAGTAGAACATTGTGTGCCTTTACCATGATAGATACCTCGTTGTTGAGGAGTATGTGTCCTGCTGGTTACGCAACAATGTTTGCCTGCACAAAGTGCGCCCTGTCTGCACGCGACTGAGGCGCATCACCACAGTGAGGTTGCAGTGCTGCCATCTGCTGGAAAACAGAAGACGTTGTTCTGGTGAAGACCACAGCCAAAGGTAACCCATCCATAAAATACTACAGATCTGGAATTCAAATGGCTGCATTTCTTGCTGCACCTAATCCACATATGTTTAGAAACACACCAACTTGGCTGTACATGATTTTACAGAATCTCTTAAGGTGAAACAGTTGCTGCTGTGTAAAACTTGCAGGACTTATTAATTTCCCACTCATTTTAGCCTTCTGGTATGCTCTTTTCTTCTTTGAGGAGATATATGCCGTAAGAGGCAGACTTTCCACGTTGGATCACATCATGGAGCTGAACCTGCAGTACTTTGTTAGATCTCTAGAAGGGATCCAACTCGTCCTGGCCTTTTTCACGTTGAAGTAATCCAACATTTACTAATAACCATTTTTTCCACATAATGTACAATATTGAATTTATGACTATGGATTTAATAAAAGCTTTTTGTTTTTATTCACAAATGAAAAGAAATGCCATCATCAGAAATGTAGTAAGACAAACAGATACTGTTAAATTAGACTTTAAATTCAGAAGTTTGCATCAGGAGTCAGTATTGGTGAAATAATTGTTTTCTGCAAGTGATAGTTTGCTTTTGTTCTATTATTGGCACACGTGTGTTTATGCTAAACAGTGTCCTTAAACCACTGCATGGGAAACATGCAACTCGTTCATCTGCAAGTGAATAAAAGCTGTAAAAAGAGTCCAGGGGTCCCTAAGGTTCAAACAATATACTCATCATATCAGCTTCAAGGTTGAAATGCATACTTGCACATTTGTGGCCCCACCCTCCCACAAGAAGATGGTTAAAGACATCATCAACACCTAAAGATGCATGCACTTTTATACCGTATGCCAAAAATGGTCATACAAAATATGGATTCAATTATCTAATCCATATTGTGAAAATATGACCTCACTGCAAACGACTCAACCCTTTTCTAACAGATTAAGGGAGATTCAAGATTCAAGATTCATCTTAAAAAGCAACAGTTGCTCCTAAACAAGCTGGAAGGGATGTTTAATTTAACCAGTCCATTAGTTGTCACGTAAGCTCATTTCTACGAGACAAGTGTCATCTTATGAGGAGAGATGCAATCCCCTGTAAAAGGAAAGCTCTAAAATATCAGCGAAACTCGTCAGAACGATGTGAAATCTTCAGTCTGGACCAAACACATCAGGGAATTATTTTCATATTAATTTGGTCCATTTTATCTTATTTAAGGGACCAGTTTAAACTAATGCATTTCCAAAGTTTCCATTGAATGTCAATGCTTGATGGACCATTCCAGCTGAAACTAATGGTTCACCTGAGTCTGGGATATCTATTTCAGGTTCCTCCATTTGACACACATCACACATCACATTTCCGCTTCACCCACACATTTTATATAAGACTGGGTTAGTTGTGTAAGTTGGATGCTAACGTCGCTATATGCAAGTTCCCACTTTCTGAGTGATGTCTTCACATATCCTTGCCAAATTTTCTCCTTCTTTATTATGCAATATTTTTTTATTTTTTTTAACAACATGATGTTGCCATCCACACAGCTGGGTGGTTTGGTCAGGCTTGAAAGATATTCCCTTTCACCGCTACAAATGCACTAATAGTCATTATGAGAAAACACCTCAGTTGTAGTGCAATGAGACCACAGGAAATGTTTTTAAAGAATAAGTTTATTGTGTTTTTAAAGAATAAGTTTATTGTGCCTTTTTGCAATAGCAAACATCCACAATTATCTTCCTGACTTGTTGGCTGGTTTCTTTAGATTTGTTTTTCATGATATCACAAAAGGAAGCTGTGTGTTTGAAATGTTGCTTGGAAACCAGAGGCGTGAAACCGTTTACTTCGAGCATTGTGAATTATACAGAAATGTCTAGCTTTTAAAAAAAAATTATAGCCTAAGTTTCTATATTGTGAATTTGGAGAATGTACTAAAAAAACATTTGTATAGATGACTTTATATAATTCTAGAACTTAGCAAATACAACAATTTGTGCTACTTTTACATGCTATTAAACCGGAAATTTACAGTCTAATATGTCATATAGTGTGTCCTTTCATAAAGTGAATGTTAACATCTATTTTTAATTGAATAAAAGGGTCAGGAAAATAGTTAGCTTGCCAATAAAGCCCATCCAACTCCATTGAGGTATTTACTTTGCAAATATCTTTTTTCCGGAACAACCAGGTGGTAACATAAAATAATTGATTGCACTAAGTATGATTAGAAAAAAAATACATAAACTGCATGCAAATATGATATTTTTTATTTGCATGTACAATTTTGTATTGTTTAATTGGTGATTTCTACCAGTAATTGTTGTCAATGATGCCTTAAATGTTACTTGTGTTTCTTCTTATCATTATTTAACGTTTTCTGGCTCAAAGTTCAATATTTCATGTTTAATTGCAAGCGGGGAAGAAATCTGAATAAATGCCGTATTAAAAAAAATTACGAGGCTTTCTAAAATTAGCCCTGATTACATTAATTGACTCACTAATCAGAAAGATTGGAGTATTATTTACTCTCCAGTCACTAAGAGGAATTCCTATCACCAAAGACAGCCAGCATACTCTATGCTTGACGTATCATGTTCTTGATGCTACAACACATACGTTATTTTTACTTTTGGCACTTTCTCTTTAACTATGCCTACAAAACATACATACACACACAAACAAAGACGCACACACATAAAAGGCAACTGAAGTAACTTCAATATGACAAATACTAACAATATATTAAAGAAAAGTAAGTAATAAAGTGATAATAAAAAATAGTTTACAGAAAGCTATACAATAAGAACCAAACATTCAGCTGGATAATTAAAAGCTAAAAATATGAATATATTGAAAATAATTTCATCACTGGGAAATATTAAACTAAGGCGTTATTATTAGCATCACAGATGTCTACAAGCGTGTAATTAGACAGGATTGAACGCTTTTTGGCTAGGTGTATCGGTGCAGTGCTCACTGATGTAAAATCGATGCATCTGATTTAAAAAAACACACACACACACACACACACATTGTTCCTACTGTGAGACATGGAGGAGGGTTGGTTATGCAGCTGTGTTCCCCCGATAGGGTGTCTTGAATCTGTGCAGGGTATGATGAAATCTCAAGACTGTTAGGGGTTTATGAAGAGAAGTGTGCTTCCAAGCATCAGACAGCTTGGTCTCAGTTGCAGGTCATGGGTCTTCCATCAGGATAACGACTCAAACCTTACAGCTATAAGCACCCGAGAATGTGCGAGAGCAAAAAACAATGGGCTATTCTGAACTCTGTCAGCCCTGATGTCAATCCTTTTGAACATCTCTGGAAGTAACTGAAACCTAGTGTGTCTGATCAAGGCACCTTTCAACCCTAACACAGATGGAACAGTTTACCTAATACGAGTGAGACAGGTACAACACTAAAAAACTGTCATTGACAGTTACAGAATGGTTGTTTATTGCACTGATTGCCTCAAAATATTAAATTACAGGAATAACCTTTTTTTCCAGCCCTGTTTTATTTCTTAATTGGTGTAAGACTTCCTCTAGTTAAATTTTAGTGTTATTTAATACATTTGTCTTTTTCAAGCTATGTCAAGGACCAGAAGAGTTCCAACAATTTTATCCACAGGACTTGGTACAGACTCCTGTAGTGGTAACAGTTGGATCAGCACCACTTCCAGGCGTCTGATGAAATAACTCAACACTAATACCTATAAGATCTTTTATAAATGAAGCATATATTAAATAAATTTTGTTTACTTCCCCAATCTCCTCTCTCTCCTCTCTCAAAATGGGGTTTTAAATATTTTTTATAAATATAAGTAATTTCCGAAACTTCCTCTATAACACTGACAAAGGGCGTACTAGTAATATCATAATAGCTGTAAAAATGTGTGTTTTTTCCACGTTAAAAGTGTTTTAGACGATTTCTGAAGCATGCTGTGGAGTTTAACTCTGTAGCATAATTAACGTGGAGAAACTAAAGCTGTTTCAAAGTGTGCAGACGCAAGAAGACGTCTTTTTAACGTAGGTTTTACAGTGAGATTTCTTTCTATAGTGTAAATGACAGTTTAAAACCGCAAGAAATGACATTATGTTGGAAACTTCCCTAATTACACTCACACGTGACCATTTTGACAGAAGGGACCGTCGCGCGCACCTTTTTATCCTTCCGCAAGGCGAACAAGTACAAACAAACACTTCTAAAAATATGTTTGCTAATTTTATAGCTGTAAAACTTTGGTAAAGACGGGGTAATATTTTTAAATTATTTCTGAAAAAGGATCTATGTACACAACGATAGTTATTAAAATGCCTTGGGACTATTTATCGACGGCGGAAGAGTACATGTTGCAAAGTCCCAGCCTGCTCTAGCTTCTTTTTTTCCTTCGGTTGGAGGCCATGATGGAAGCCTGAGAGTTCAGCTGGAGCGAGAAAAGAAGATGATTCCCCGGGACGAAACTGTCAAATCAGTTCGGCCGGATTTCTGATCGCTGTATAGTCTATATACATCTGAGGTGGAGCCTGTCACTTTTTTTCATTTTATCTCCCCCCCTCAAATGTGTTCTCGGCGGTCAGTCGACGACAATGTTGAATCGTTAGGAGGTTTTTGGATCGAAAAGGGAGTTAGCATTAGCCGCGCTAGCTGGCTACGTCTCAGCGACTGGATACTGGTTCCGAGAGCCGGGGACTTCTCTGACCTCGTCGTCCGGAGTCCGTCGGACGCCTCACGAGTTTCTCTCGAGGACAACTGTATGTATTTTATTCGGAAGCGCTTGTACGACGAACCGCAGGACTGGGAGAGTCGGGCCTGCGCCGAGGAGCGGAGCGAGGCCCGTCTTTATGGTTCACAGGAAGCCTTTCTAATCCCACCGACGGTCAACGCTCTGTGCGAGGAGCTGCAAATCCCACCCGCCGGTGACCAGGAAGACTGACTGCAACCTTAGCGAGCAGACGCAAAATACTGAAAAGAACAACCTGTTTTAACCCCCTCATATAGACTCTTCTTTATCACCTGCTACAATGGCTGCGATTATAAAAGAAATGGTCAGTCGGAACAAAAGGAGATACCAGGAGGACGGTTTCGACTTGGACTTAACGTGTATCCTTTCTTTGTTTCTGCTCGCTGTTTTAGTTTTTTATTTTAGTATTTTTCCCGAGGCGTCGCTTTGCTGGCGAGGCTTCGCCGCGTTTGTTCGCAGCAGCGTCCGCTGTGGCGGAGGAGTAGGAGGACCGTGAGGTCGGTGAGCTTTCCTCGGTTAGCTGTCGGCCTGCATGTTCGAAGGATGGATCCGTCAAAGCTGCGCGCATAAATGTCACAGCGATGCTTTTGAAATCAGCTTTTCTATATGTTTTTATGACGCAAAGAGGCCTTTAAATATATATATATATATATAATTTATTTTTTTACTTCGGAATGCAGTGAGCTGATTTTTTTTAAGATTGTCAGATTATTATTGGCGTTTTATCGTTTTATTTAGTCATCATTAGGCGCCCAGTTAGTCGGATTGCAGCCAGCATTTTAGTTGCAGAATGCATGCATGCATCTTTGACTCATTTGCACTGTTTATTGCGAGAGAAAAAAAAAAGTTTAAATCCATTTCTTAATAGATAGCATGTGTATTTTATTTCTTAAGATACTTGATATTTCAGGTCGTGTCTTTATTGGCAATCTGCTGTCGTTGATCTGATTGAGTGGGAGCTCTGGCTTGCTGTCAGGATGGGCCTCTTGCTTATTTAGCTGGTGATTAAACTAGATTAACAGCTGATCTGGTTTACAGTTTTCAATTAGATTCATAATTTTAACGTCTGACATTGCAGACGGCCAAAAACCTGTAGGTCTGAGAACGAAGATCTAGTTTTGACCAGATGGGTTGTTTATTTTAAACCTGATATACATTTCTAGTTATTATGTTAGAATAACGATGTAGGTCGAACCTATTGCTTTGATCCCTTAAAATGCAGTTTAAAATGAAAGATTCAAGATGAAGAATTAACAAGCCCCAGGTTTTTGGGACACTGTGCTGTGGAGATCATCATCATTGTGTCGTTAGCTTTAAGTTTGCTACAAGGTTTTTGTTAGCGGTGAACTGATCAGGATTTTTGCTGGCTGATTACAGAGCTGAGTTTTTTTTAAGGTGTGACAACCCAGTTGCAATTTTTATCCTCCCCCTCTCTTTTAAAGAGTTAGTCCATTAAACTACACTGAGGGTTCAATGGTAGAATTAATAGTTTTGAATCAAAAGTCCATCAAAGGAAATGTGCTTGTGCCTTTCAAAACTGAAAACCATGTTAGTTTTGATCCGTTTATTAAAGAGAAAAGGTTGTATTTTTTTCTTTTTTCTTATATTTAATCTGCCATTCTATGAAATAGTCTAGAGATTTGATGTGTGACTTATTAATAGGCGTGTTTGTAGTTTTCGTTTGTGTGAGAGAGGGTGATTTGATTTATCTTGGCTTTGATTCGGCTGCGACGCTGTTGTTGGACGGTCGAACATGTGACGTCTGCGTTAGCATGCGTTGCTGCGCCCGGGTCAGATGTCTTATCACCTGGTTTCATAATGTGGTAAATCTAATGTTGTGTCTTTCAGATTGCCGGGACTCTGCGGTGCGCCTCTCTGTACCCTGATGCAGGTGTTAAAAGCGAGGTGGGGGGGGCTTGTAACTCAAAAGGAACATCTATCTTTTGCTTGAACCCCCCCCCACCCCCCCACACACACACTACCTCCTCCTCCTGTTTAGATGTGGGCTCTTTCAAGTTGCTTGGTTTTATCATTTTTGGCATGCCGTCTAAAAACAATACAGGCTCTCTCTGCAGTTATGTAATGCAGTATCACAGTTCTGGGAATTGCCCTTAAAATAGAGTTGCCGGTGATCTTGTATCAGCATTGCTGTCTGAGTGCTCTCTCTCCCTTGCGTTCTCTGTTCAGGCCTCTTAACCCACCTCCTCTCCTTTTTCTTTTTTTTCTCTTTTTCTTTTCCTACTCCCCCTTTAACTCTTCCTCCTTGTGCTTTGCCCCCTTTTCCTGTCCTCCCCACCTCTTCCCCTCCTAACGCTCCATGTTTCCAACTCTTGCCTTCACCCACCCCTCCTCTTCTTCTGTGCTCCAAGTTGTCTATTTAGTGTATGCATAGAGCTCAGGGAAGCCTGGCTTTAAAGTAAAGGCGTGCCTAAAGCAACAATTTGTATATATTTTTATTTTTATTTTTACTGGAACTTACATTGGGGTTCTGTGTATGCTGTTCTTCCCAGCTGCAGAAGCTAAGCCCCCTCTGCCATGGACTGAGGCTCTCATGGGAGCTTTGGATTTTTTTAGCACTGAAAGCTTGAGTATCCTATTAACTGGGTTAAAAAACAGAATTTAGCCATTAGTTAGGTCTTTGAAGCATTATCTACAGGGTTATGGTATGTACCAGTTAGATGCCTTTTGAGCATTATAAATATGCAAGGATCCCAGATTTGGATTGGGTTTGATTCTGGTTGCAGAGGTTCTGTCATGCCATCCCACGGTTCAGCAAGACGCCAGAGTGCTGTAAAATGTTGTAATGACCAGAGTTTGGTGAGATGGGGCCACTTTGCTGCGCACTGTCAGTCAGCTGACTGAAACGTGGCTAGACTAATTTTGTCTTGCCTAAAACATTGGTCAAATTTATTTTGTTTGGAAATATTTCTGTACACCAAAAGCAGACAGTCATGGGTTTGGAAACTACCCACAACTATTGAGGTAACACTGTTTTGAAACCGCGATAGTCATTCTGCAGCCGGCCTCACAAGTAACCAACATATTTAAGCTACTTGTGCTACAGTTGTCACTCTTAAGAATTTGAATCACAGAAGGCTGGGATTTTTATGCACAATGAACAAAGTGCAACATGCATTTGTTGCTTTTGCAACTTTTTATGATTTTATATGTTGTGGGAAGAGTTATTATTAGAGCTGTTATATTTCTTGCAGGAGTAAGGGTTGCTACGGATTACGTTTATATTTTAAAAATTTTTTAATGAGGGCTGGCATTTGTACACAAGGTTATAACAAATCTTAAATGAGCCCAAATTTACATAAAACATTGTATTTGTTCTTTTGGGCTTCTTGAATATAGGCCCAATTATCTCAGTATAGTTAATTCTGAACAGTTTTCTTTTTTTTTTTACTACTGGAAATATTGAAGTTACTATGTTTTATTCCAGGCGAAATCATTTGAATTTGAGTCTTTTGTTTATCATACAGTTGACTTTGAGTTCCTGTTCTGAACTGGAGTTCACTGCAGGTCTGCCAATTGGACAATGAACCATGTGTACATGCTGAGTGTACCATGAAAAGGGCTGTCCCTTTTTTTTTTTTTTTTTTTTTTTACTCACCTTCTTCTAAGCGTGTGTGTTGCACCAGCAGAGCTTATTGTGTAAAAGCTGTCAGATGTGTGTGTGTGTGGCAAATAATTTTGACCGGTTCCAAATGTGAAGAGGCATCCAATTTAAAAATAACATTTATTTATTTTTTTTCTTTATTTTTTGACCCTTTAACGTAAGGAGTGTAAGAATTGGCGCTCTTTAGTGACTGGTTACGCTGTGAGATGCTGCAGTTTATGGTGACGAGCAGATTCAGTTACAGGTAGACGTTGCAGCCGAAGATTGCATGACGACATGTTATCGTTATGTCCTACTTCCCGATGTCATATCGATGCAGTGCTCAAATAAAAATGCAGAAGCTTGTGTTTATATCAGGGAAAGCCCAGCTCGCTGTGCTGCAACTTCCCAGCTTTTACACAGACTTTATTTTTTTATTTTTATGTATTTTTTAATTTTTCAGTCTTAAGCTACCCGTTCGATTTCACAGCGTCCGTGTCCAGTGTCGCAGATATTCAAAACGAGCCACTTCTAAACTGATAAGCCGCACGTTTGAACCTCATCCCGATATAACTTTTGCGCTCTAAAAATAAACGGCAGGTCAAGCAGAGGAGACTGTAGGTGCACCCACGCGTGGGGCCTGGCCGTGGCGGCAGCGCCGCTGCTCCTCTCCTTTCCACCTCTCGCTGTCAAGGCCATCTGCCACGACATGCAAATATACCGCCGTGCGGCGCACACACCGATCAAGGCCCTTCCTCTCTCTTTTCCAATCCTTCCAAAAAATTAGCGATAACCTCAAATCGACATTGACTGGAACCTTAGATCTGCCGCTCGTTTTTTTTTTTTTTAGTTTGCGTAAGGAGATTGTCTAGAATGAAAACTCTGCTGTGTACATATTTTCCTTAACCCATATTGAACAGATATCTACCCAAACATCATTGCTATGGGCTTTCCAGCAGAGAGACTCGAAGGCGTGTACCGAAACAATATAGATGACGTAGTACGGTGAGTGGCGCTTTGGGCCTTACTCTATTATATATGTTTATAGAAACCATTTCCTGTTTAAGCTAATTATGCCTTGTTTTTCTTCCATCCTCTGCGCAGGTTTTTGGATTCGAAGCATAAAAACCATTACAAAATCTACAACCTGTGAGTGCTTCCTGTACTGTTTGTCTCTTATATAGTTTGTGTTTACTTTGAAACTTCCTCTGCGCCGTGGATAACTGCAGTTTTGTTTCTTCCCATTTCAGCTGCGCAGAAAGACACTACGATGCTGCCAAATTCAATTGCAGAGGTAGGGCGGCTTTATCTGTTCATCTTTAAAATGAGAAGCTTTAAAAATGGCGACTTGTTCTTGTGGTGACCTTGTTTTTTGTTATTTTTCCGTTTGTTTCTGTCCAACTTTCCGCTGCGCATCAGTTGCACAGTATCCCTTTGAGGATCACAACCCCCCTCAGCTGGAGCTCATTAAACCTTTTTGCGAAGACCTCGACCAGTGGCTCAGCGAGGACGACAATCATGTTGCAGCCATCCACTGCAAGGCCGGCAAAGGTCGCACCGGAGTGATGATCTGCGCCTATCTCCTCCATCGCGGCAAGTTCACGGAGGCTCAAGACGCGCTCGAGTTCTACGGGGAGGTCAGGACACGGGACAGGAAGGTGAGAGCCAAGGCCAGAGTCGGGCTTTTCTGCTCTCGACTGGGAAAAATCATGGATTTGATTCCTGTGTGCAGAAAAAAAGAAAATAACTGGAATGTTTGAAGTTAAAAACACTTTCTTGAAAACCGCAGCTGAATTAAACTACAACATAAATTTTTCTCCGGGGTTAATAAAGTATGTTTTCATTTTGTTTCCTTTATGTTTCTTTCCTTTTCTGTAATGTCTTTGTTTGTTTTCTTTTGTCTGTCCTTCATTCCTTTTATTTACTTTCTTTATGTTCCTGCTTACTTGTATGCTTCTTACCCTTCGTACTACCTTCCACCTCTACTTCCTCTTCTATTTGTTCTTCCTTCCTTGTGTCCTTCGTCATGTATTTATTTCCTTGTGCCCTTATTCCTCTTTGTGAATCATAAACCTATTAACAAGCAACTCTGTACACACTGGGGCATCATCCTAGACTGTGTTGGAAAGTCCTTTGTTAGTGTTAGTGTATGTTTTGTTACAAATATTTGGGGTCCTAATAGGTGGTCGTAGCCTTGCAGTTTTACCTCATCATCTAACTCTGCATCTTCAAATGTTACCTGTCTTGCAGGGGGTCACGATCCCGAGCCAGCGCCGATACGTGTACTATTACAACTACCTGCTAAAGAACCAGCTGGAGTACAAGCCCGTGGCGCTGCTGTTCCACAAGATGGTCTTCGAGACTCTTCCCATGTTCAGCGGGGGCACCTGCAGTGAGTCCAGTTCATGTTCAGTGTAGGCATGCATGCTGCTGTTCCAGATGTACCGCTGGCTTATGCTGCCGTGGAGAAGGGCAGGTCGGCCGTGGTTGATCGGGTTTGCCGCTGTTGGAAAGATTACCTGAGGATCAAATTGGTTGCGTTATTTTTGTATTAACTTTATTTTTCCGATGTTCATAACAAGGTCAACATCTTATCTTCAGTATCCATTGATGCAGGGCGTTACTGTTGGTACGCTTTTAAACGTCAACTTTTTAGCTTCCATCAAACCAAACCCTGCAGTGCACTGTCTTACGCGCTACCCCTCCCACACCTGTTGCTGCTTACTGCCATTCAGTTTCTTGTTTGAATTACAAAAGATGTTTATTTATCATACAGTTTATTAAAGCTGTTTTTCAATGTTTATTTGATAAATAGATTTATCAAATAAACATTGACATTTAAACTAAAACTTCTTTAAATATACATTGAAAAGGATTTAATAAAAATAATAATTTAATAGAAATAGACGCTGGGGAAGTAAACGCCACCAGTTGCAAACTCAGCGCAGGTTTCACATTAGGACCACCTTCTGTGCTTTACTCCCAGTCGAGCAGGAAGTGGCTCAAAGTTTGGAAGAGGAATAAAAACGTTTTACGTTTTTTTGTCATGATTTTTTTTTGCATGCAATGGTGGGCCGCTCTAGTCTCAATAGTTATTGGTCTGCTGTGGCCGTTATCTGTATCGACGCATCATTGCGTGTTATACAGGATGCTCTAAAACGGTCTCTCCACACTAACAGTGCAACTCTTCCTAATCTGGCTCTAAAGTGTGAAACTTTTCTGTAATTCTTTGTACTTTTTTTTAACCGTTTCTGCTATTTAGTAACAACTCTGTGCTTTTAAGAAAAGTCGAAACAATTGAGCCTGCCTGTGAGTCACTGCGCGCTGAACTACTCTTGTTTCTAAATTTTTTCGTTTTTAAAGTTGTTGGTCAGAATAAAGACACTCTTCCTCCATCATGTTTGTGGCTTTCTCGCCTTAACACCGGAACCTGCTCTGAAGCCATGACTGTATTAATCCCTCTCTTTCCTGCTTATTTTCCTTTGATACAAGAACAACCAGCCCTATTCTGAGATCTATCCCTAAATGTAAAATAGTTTATATATAAAATTCTGTAAATAGCTCAACAAAAACGCATCTGATGTTTTCTAATTGGTTTATTGCAATTAAATGCAGTTTGCTTCCACTTTGTGTAATTCTCCCACAATTAAAGCCTTGGTACAAGTGCAAAACACACATCTCATGTAAAGCTTCGCTCTGTATGTTTAGAAAACGTTCTGCTGGTGTAAACATGTGAATATTTGTGTAGAGCTCTGTTTTGATGCCTGCTGCGCTGTGAAGCCCCTGACCAGCCAGCCAGGCCCTGCTTGTGATAATTTCCTTCTTTCTCTCTAAGGGGACAGTACCGTTAAAAACAGGAGCGAGCCGACCCCTCAGGGCTTCAAGAGAGGGAATTGGCATTGGGGTAAATGAGCCTTTCATCCATTATTATTTCACTCATTTGCTTTAAAATGGCCCCAGAGATCTGCCAGGCAGGAGCAGCTTTAAGGTAGACATGTTGCCTGGCAGGGATAGATCAGATTATTAGGAGGCGTGTAAAAATGTATCACCACCCCCCCGCCCCCTTAACTGGAATCGGAGAGGTAAAAATTGTTCAAAGTGCAAACAAAGTGTTGCGCTCCTCTAAAACTAAACTATATCTGTCAGAATAGGGTTCTATGTCTCTTATTCTGCCTTCTTTCTTTTTTATTTTTTATTTTGTGTAACATTTGTGGCCTGTTACTTACATTTCTCCTCTCTAGTTTTTATAATTTTTGCATTAAACTGTGACTTTTTGGACTCACTGGGTGGGGGGAAGTGGTGGTGTGCTGTGGCTTTGGTCCAGCCTGTCTAATAACAGTGGTGTAATGCCCTGTCTTGCTGTCCTGATTCACTCCCCTCTTCCACCCCTTCGTCTCCCACATCATCGCCTCTTTACTTTGTCTGAACTGTTTGTTTTTGTTGTTTTTCTTTTACTTTTCTGCCACATTTCTCACCCCTCATCCTTCTGGCAACGTCACCGCTCTTCCAACAGATCCGCAGTTTGTCGTTTACCAGCTCAAGGTAAAGATCCACACGTCAAACCCGGCTCACACCAGACGGGAGGACAAGCACATGATCTTCGAGTTCCCCCAGCCGCTGCCAGTTTGCGGCGACATCAAGGTGGAGTTCTTCCACAAGCAGAATAAAATGATGAAGAAGGTTGGTTTGCTTTAATGTTTTATAATAGGCTTGATAAAGGGCCAGAGAACCATTAGTTCCCTTCTAAAACTCACCAACAATGGAGAGATTTCTGGCCATTTTTAAACTATTGAGCTTGAACTAATTAAAGTTAGACTTTAAAAACCATATTGACATTGCAAATATTGATTTGTAACCTTCCTGCTGCGAGCCGTCAGTGTTTATATGAAGCTTACAGTAATAAACCAGTTAGACGACTGGGGGGGAAAAAAGGTTTTTTAACTGTTTTTAAAGTTACTGATTTGAAATTTATACCATGCTAAGTGCTAATTTTGCAGTTAGCATTGTTGGTAAGGGCACAGCAGGAAATCAAAAACCAAATTCATTCAAGGGAACAATGACCTGAAAAGCTCAGTCTAGCTAAAACTTTATTTTAAAGTAAGACAGGAAGAGTCTCGAGTTTTCAGGAAAGAAGAGTCAGAAAGTAAATACTTTGCATAGGACTGTAACAATTAACCCTCTTCTATTTTTGAATGCTTTTATCGTTTCTGAGAAAGTATTTGGCTAACAGAAAATGCAAAAGCATTGCAAACATACAGTAAAAGAGGAAAAAGGAAAACGGAGCAAATTTGCTGTGATGGGTTCGTGGTATCTGCTGAAGCTTCATCTTCATTATTCAATTTTTTATTTGTTGTTTAACAATGCAAGCTGCCTGAACTCCAAAGACTGCACGACCTGATGGCGCTCCTCGCACTGATTAGTTTTTAGTTAAAACCAAGAGGTCAAGCAAAAAATCACCCGTTTCTGGTCACTGACCAATGTCTTGCCTATTATTACTATATTTAACTATATTAATGCTGTCTTCTTTCTTTTTGACCATCAGGACAAAATGTTCCACTTCTGGGTGAACACCTTCTTTATCCCTGGACCAGACGAGAGCGAGGAGAAGATGGAGAACGGCGCCGTGAACAACGTGGAGAGCCAGCAGTCAGGAGCGGGCCAGGGCCAGCCGAAGAGCACGGAGAGCAGGGACGGCTGCAGGGAAGGCGACAGGGACTATCTCATCCTGACGCTCACCAAGAATGATTTAGACAAGGCTAATAAAGACAAAGCCAACCGCTACTTCTCGCCAAACTTCAAGGTAAGCGCCGTTGCGAGCAACCATAGTGCCGAAGGATTAAAACCGGTCGACTGAAACTCGCTCTGGGTTTTGTTTCGTTTTTCCCCAGGTGAAGTTGTATTTTACGAAGACCGTGGAGGAGCCTTCAAACTCCGAGGGTAGCACTTCGACATCCGTCACCCCAGACGTTAGCGACAATGAGCCAGACCATTACCGATACTCTGACACCACTGACTCTGATCCGGAAAATGAACCTTTTGATGAAGAGCAACACACGCAAATCACAAAAGTGTGAACTCTTTTTAAAGCAGGAAAAGAAGAAATTACACACCTGAATAAAAAAAAAAAAAGGAGAAAACTTGAATATAAACTCAAAAGAAGAACCTTTGTCCCTTTCCCTCCCCAGACGGCAATAGAGTATCATGTCGAATGCCAATTTTAGGGAAAAGAAAAAAAAAAAGATAAATATTCTGACCAATATATTGTTTTTTTTATTTTAATTTTTCCTCTTTTTTTTGGCACGGCTGTGTACCATGTGCGAGGTATTGACACTGTTGCCCCGTGGGAAAAGGTGCTGTAGCTATAAAGATGTGTTTATATATATATACATATATATGTATATACATATATATACATGCGTATATAAACAAACTTTTTCTTTTTTCTTTTTATTTTTTGTGTCAAAGACAATGGAAAAAGTACCACAATCAGGAGACGGGAGTTGAAGTGTGGGAGAAGTTGGAATGAAATACTAGAACTAGAACTATGCTGCTCCTTCTCCTGTCTAAACCAAGGCCAGTGCTGCAGTCACTTTGTCCCCCCCCCCCCCCCCCCTCTCTCTCTTTTCCCCTTCCCACCCACCTCCACCATCTTTTCTCCACCCCTCCCTCCATCTTTTTTGCTCTTTCCTCCTTCCTTGTATTCCTTTACTGTGAATGCTTCTTGTGCTCTTTGCAGACTGTCTCATGTGACTTTTGGCCTTTGTGCAGTGCAAACTGCATGCAGGCAGTAGGTTGGGTGGGTGGGGAGGGGAGGGTCGTGAGGTGGGGGGTGGGCGTGGGGGTATTAAGGGGGCGGGGGTTGCGAAGAGGCTCTGATGTCTAAAGCATTGCCATTCCTGTTCCCACTGTGTATACGTTAAATTATGCAGAACAAGGCATCCCATGTAATTGTTAATGTTTTTTTTATCCTAAGATAATAAAAATATAATACACAAAAACAGCAGGGAGACCGGAAAGTGTTTGCAATAATGTCAACACTACATTATTTTTATTGTTTTTATTTTTTTGCATGTATTGGAATTGGAGTCCCTCCCAAATAAATGTATGCACTGTTGTAATTTCTTAGAGTCCAGCATTAAGATGCATCTTCCAGCGTTTTTTTTTTTTTTTTTCGTTCTTTGGATTTGTGCTTGAAAAACATCTCTGCAGGTATTTTTTTGTTTGTTATATTCTCTCCTTGCAGCCCCACCAATAATCAAAATGAAAACCGATCCGCATTGTCTGCAGTGTGATCACTGTGAGCGACAATCACCCAGACTGTGTAGTCTAAATGTTAATGTGGGTAAGTTGGAACATGTGCACAAAAAAAAAGTGGTGAAGGAAAATGAGCACCGACGAGGGGAAATATGCTGTGAAGCAGGTTGTCGTTGCAGCTGTTGGAGGCGTGCTAACAGTAACTTCCTGCTTTAAAAGGTCAGGGCTGCAAATAGGACCCAAGGTGGGGAACTGATGGAAGGATTGTTATTAAAAGTTCAACTGAAGGCCCTTGTTTTGTATCATGGCTTCACCGGAGGTGCTTTGTTCTTATTATTTTTTTAATTTAAATTTTTTTTTAAAGCTGGAAAAGAAGCTTGACCTCATGCCAAGTGGCCCCTGCTGGTTAATCAAGGCAATCTCTGAAATACGGGGGGAGGAAGGAAAGTCTATCCAGCCCGTGAGGGAGGAGAGGCCTTGGGTAGGCCAGCAGTCTTGCTCCTCTAGCAAGTGAAGGAGTAACAGGATTAACAACCGTGTCTGTGTGATGGTAGAGTGAGACCCCGGAGAAACCATGGCCCCAAGGCCTGATAAAATAAAGTATGAATTAAACCTATACATTTATTTTTCTTAAACTGTTCCATCCCTACAGGGTGCTTGGTACATAATCCCACCCCACCACTTCACTCCACCAGCCTCTGCCTCCGTTAAGGCTCAGTCCTCGGCCCTTTCCGAGTTGATATCAGACATCAAAGCTGTTCAGCGCGGTGTCAAACGAGACGGGCAGCAAGTCGAGGGAGCCCAGGCTGTAATTTGCTGAACTGAGAAGGAGGGTAAGACTGGTAGATTAATAATGGATGTGCTGTGCCGGGCTCAGGGAGGGAGAGGCCTCCGCTCTCCACAGGCAGATGTGTTCTTCCTCGTCGCATAAGGAAACTCCAGAGCAGCAGAAGCTTTTAACGGTGTCACGTCTGAGTTTAGGTTGCCACAAGACGAGTTGGGTCTGAGGGAATGTGCCTGAAGTGTGCAGGTGTGTCCTTGTGTTTAGGTCTTTTAATGATTATAGATGCCAAAAGACGCTGTTCTTACGTAATTAAAGATAAGGCAACAGAAAATATTTTTTAATATTAACATGAGAAATATGACTTCCTCCCCAGGATGCGATTAAATTAAAGAGTGACACAAGTGCTAATAAAATAGAAATATCATTTTACAACTTTTAAGTTTTAGTTTGTATGCACTGATGCAATGCAGTATTGCTAAAGTAATGTAAAGTTATCGTCTAAATCATCCTTTTTAGAGGAGTGCATTTGATAATCTACTTCGTTTTTTAGCATAAGGATCTTCTTAGATTAAGTGAAGTTTAAAAACTGCTGACGATTATTTCAATGAGATTTTTTTTTTTTTTTTTGATTAAGCGATGAATCAACCCAAAAAAAAATTTTTTTATTTTCATCTTGGTTTAAAAAAATAAACAAGTTGCCTCTTCCTCATTATATGCTATATTATATTAAAATAAGAACAATAGCTTTAGTAAAGAATTGCACACATTGTTAACAACTTGGTGGCCCATTTATCTTATATATATTTTTTTGCAAAATTTTTGAAGTTTCCTTAAAACATGTAAAATAGTTGGATGAAAACATAGCAATTGCAGCTGACTTATGTTTTGAAATGACAGATTGATGATTATATAGAAAGACCTGCTTAATGGTTTTTTTTGTTTTTTTTGTTTTTTGTTTTTTTACAGAATTTAAACTGGAAGAGGCCAAAACTCACCTAGTTCAAATCTAAAGTTAAAATCAAATAAAACATGTCGATGTTTACATAGTTTCCCTAATTTATTGCTTTAAGATTGTTGTTCCTACAGTAAGTTCCATGTTTACGAGTCTTTCTGCTCCAGTTAACGATTATTTAATTACTAAAGTAGTCATTTCGATAAGGGATTTATCACGATTAATCTGATTAATTGTTTCAGCCATATAAACAGACTTGGACTAAATTATTGTACATTGATTTTAAAATATATAAAACCTTTACAATATTCCTAAACTCTTACAAATTGAAAATGATGTGAAGAAAACCACTTGTTAAATTTAGGGGGGGCAGGACTTAATAAATACTTGTACACTTTTTCTCTTAGGTATTTTTTTTAAAATTGTCTTATCATTTGTATGCAAATTTTTGGAGGTAAAACCTATTACAAAAAGGGGAAACTTGCACAGTTTAAAATTAATGGTGAATCAGACAATCTGATCATATACAGAACGTGTACGCTGACCCAATAGGTTTGGATTTGCAACTTCTTGAAGATTGAAACGTTTTTGCGTTTAGCAGATGAGATCGGAAATTGCTAATAAATATGAGCAGACTTCACTGTGAAGTCATGTCGCTGCATCCTAAGACTCATTGCTTTGTAAGGTGTTATTTTGCTTAAGGAGGCAGTATTATGTATATTCCTAGCAATTAGTGCCATTTTATAGTAAAATGACGTGACTATGTGTCTTTCTATTGTTAAAGTGCTTTAGATCTCAAAATCAACTTAAAAGGACATTTAAGTTAGCAAAACAGCCATATCAGATGCCTAGAAATTGGCCTCCGTCTCTTTAAGAACCTCCTACTCTTCCTGACACTCCCTAACCAGCAAATCATCAACACTGCTTCCCTATGCCGCCCATTGATATGGTTTACAACTGTTCTTATTTTATATGTTGTTTTGTACAAAGTAGCTACATTATATCACATCGTTTGTGGAAAATGGCAACTCCACATGTACTCATGCAGTTTTATGAGATGTTTGCAAGTTGCTGCTGCCGCTAGTCTGGTGGAGGCGCGGCGAGACGTTACATCACCCCAACAAACGGTGACCTCGCGGGATATAAAGATTACTAAAACAGGTATGAATGGGTTAAATAAATTAGTCTGAAATATAGCTAAATATGTTTACACGTCGTCGTTTTTAAATTAAATTTCCCTAAAAATCCGTCATTTCCTCCAAAGACCCGAATTAAAAACAACTTTTCCTATAACTGACAGCTCGGCTTAATGTTTTGTCATGTTGCTGCAGGCAACCGCCCAGTGAATAAAGCTTTTTGCTTGTATTTTTACCACCTGCGCTCAATTTACATATTGATATAAATTTTCCAAACATGGAGCTCTGTCTTATAATGGTTATTTTGAGAAGTGCCTGACTGAACGGCGATGACAATGCAAATCAGTTTTGAGTCGGCTCCCATTCAGCTGGTTCACCTCATTTGTCTATCTTGCGCCTCCTTGTCTGCTCTCCTAATGCCTCATCTACGGGCTCTGATGTTGTTAAAAATATACCGTGTGAGATCGCTCGCAGACTAACATAGTTGGATCTGCGTTAAAACATGACGGTTTTATGCTTCGTCTGAGAAGGAGATCCAAGCTGATCCTCTAAAGATCAGTCATGCCTTATGAAAACCACCACTAGGTTAAGATGCCTGCTTTTGAAACGGCACTGTCTCGCTTTAGGTTGTTACTCTCCTCTGTAACTCCTCGTTTCGTTCCCTCGTATTTTCTGGTAGCGGGGTCCAAGATACCACAGAGGAATTTAAGGATGTGCAATTAGGGAAATTAGATAAGAGTCTGTATAAGCTTTGACACAGAGCTAGAGAGCAAAAGGATCCTCAAGTGACCTTGCCTGACAAACTTCTTGTAATGTTTTTTTTTTTTTTGGTGCTGAAAAATAAAACCAATCTAGCACTGTGCCTTGCAAAAGTGGTTTATTTTTATCGCAGCTTTTATGCCATATATTTGCCCTATACAGTTTCTCATCAATCCTGTCCAGCTCTCCTTCCCTTAATGAACACAAGTATGCCCACAGCATGATGCTCCCGCCACCTTGTTTTACTACAGAAATTATTATTTCATGGTGTTGTGCTCCCAATTATTTACATCTTAGATCCAAAAGGGGCATCTTCGGTTATTATCTGTATGCCCTCCAAAGCCCTGATTTGTATAAAACGCAACTGTCTTTCAACAGATTCTCAGCAGCTCCTCCCAAAGCCACCATGGATCTTTGCCAGATATGGATCACTCCATACTCGGCTTAGTTGGATGACCGATCTCTTTTTATGTTTGCTCTATTCTCTTTGTTTCTGCAACAGAGCTCCGAGAGACATATATAGCCTAGAATAAATGTTTTACAACCTAACCCTGTTTAAAACTTCTAACACAGCCTTAACTCCGGCCTGCTGCTTGTTCACAAGTGCTCTCTAACACACCTCTGAGGGCTTCACTATCCTCACTGAGATTTGAGAAGGACACAATTGGAGTCTGCTTAACATCTAGACACATCTGGCTGCTCTGGTTTTTTTTTTTGTTCAGGGGTGTCCAAGAAAACTGGGTGATTACAAATGTGTTTCAGTCTTTTAGATGTTCATTTGCAAAAATCTATTGTAAACTGTAAGGTATGACATTTAATTTTTCATCTGCTTCTTTGGACACAGAATAATTAAATGATATGATGTGATGGCGTGTTTCTAATGCATATAAATGTTTGTATTTGTGAGAGCCGATATCCAACGGGAAAGCTTTGAAATCATTCAAAATGGGTGGCGAAGACCTCAGTAGACATTTCCTTGAACTTTAAATTTTAATTTTTGTTTTTTTTTAACCAAAGTAACTCACTGGTATAGTTGTTAATATAATTCAGCTCTGGCTCTTTTGATTAATCTAGTATGTCTTTTGTGCATAAGAAAGAATGTTTTACACTATTATTATTGTTGCTCCCTAAAGACATCGTCTTTATTCCGGGTTGGATCCTGACTCATGCTCGGTGCATCCTGTACCGCTCTGTAAACGAGAAGTGGCAACACCAAAACACAAAGAGATTTAAGTCCAGCATTATGGCCAAACGCGCCGATGTTGACGACGGCGGGTCAGCCTGGCCTACAAACCCAAGATAAGCCGTGGCTGGTAACCCCATTTCCCCCATCCATCTGTTGGTAGCGGTGAAAGAACACTGCTCCACTCAGCAGAACCTGGCAAACGTCCCCCCACCCAACACCAACCCCAACCCCGAGCCCTGTTTCACTGGCTCGCGGCACAGCTGTGTTGCGTTTGGATTAGGCCAAGAATAAAACAGGAAGTAGAAATTAAACAAAAGCTTAGTTACATACACACACACACACACACACACACACACACACACACACACACACACACACACACACACACACACACACACACACACACACACACACACACACACACACACACACACACACAC